>CAUYON010034538.1:0-43990 GCA_963573935.1 Arctocebus calabarensis
GGCGGACGCCTGTAGTCCCAGCTACTTGGGAGGCAGAGGCAAGAGACTCGCTTGAGCCCAGGAATTGGAGGTTGCTGTGAGCTGTGATGCCACAGCACTCTATCCAGGGTGACAGCTTGAGGCTCTGTCTCAAAAAAAAAAAAAGAAATGAGGTTTGGGGCAGCGCCTGTGGCTCAAAGAGGTAGGGTGCTGGCCCCATATACTGGAGGTGGTGGGTTCAAACCCAGCCCTGGCCAAAAAAAAAAAAAAGAAAGAAATGAGGTTTCAGGGCGGCACCTGTGGCTCAAAGAAGTAGGGCACCGGCCACATATACCGGAGGTGGCGGGTTCGGACCCAGCCCCGGCCAAAAACTGCAAGAAAAAAATACATAAATAAATAAAAAGTAAAATAAAAAAATTAAAATTTTTAAAAAAAAGAAAAAAATGAGGTTTCACTCTGTCACCCACACTAGAGTACAGTGGCATCGTCATAGCTCGCTGGAGCCTCCAACTCTAAGGCTTAACTGACCCTCCTGCCTCAGCCTCCCAAGTGGCAAGAATTACACCTGGCAGAACTCCCTTTTTTAGGATTACATTATATTTCATAATTTCACAATTGATTTTACCAGTACCTGTAGTGAACCTCCAGCTCTTCCCAATTATAAACAAGCATCCACACATATGCATTTGTCTGATAAAACCCTTGGAATAACCTTAAGAGTGTGTTTACTGAGTCAAAAATATGAAAAAATGGAAGGCTTTTTACCGATAATAATGCCACACTACTCCTCAGAAAAGTACGATTTTACAAAAGAGTACCCTCATTAACACTGAGTATTCTTGCTCTAATAAGCAGAAAATAGTATCTTGGGGGGTTTGTGTGTTTGCTTGTTTGTTTGTTTGAGACAAGGTCTCACTCTGTCACCTACCTAAAATGCAGTGACATCATCGTATCTCATTGCAACCTCAAACTCTAGTGCTTGAACGATTCTCCTGCCTCAGCCTCCCAAGTGGCTGGGACTAGGGGCATGCAACAACATGCTCGGCTAATTTTTCTATTTGTTGTAGAGATGGAGTCTAGCTATTGCCCAAATTGGCCTTAAACTCCTGGCCTCAAGCAACCTTCCCACGTCAGCCTCCCAGAGTGCTAGGATTACAGACATGAGCCACCACACCCAGCCATATCTTGTTGTTTTCATTCACATTTATGTAATTCTGAAAGGAGTTGAAAATTGTTTTCATGATTTTCTCTATTCATAATACCTTTTTTTGCAAACTTCCCATTCATATTCCTTGCCAATTTTCCCCCTTTTATTGATTTGTAAGAATTCTCTTTTACATTAAAGATATTAACCTATCACTACATATGCTCAATATTTTTTGATTTTTAAAATCTGTCATTTAAGTATATTACCTTTTAAACATAGAAACCTTATTTTCTTTGTATGATCACACCTATCCATTTTTTTAATTCAACTTCTGTACATTTAGGAAGGTCTTTCCCTCCCTCTAAGTATAAAACTATGCACCCAAATTTTCTTTAAGCACATCCGTATTTGTTTGGCCTTTTATGTTTTATCATAGATCCATCTGAAATTTAGCTTAGCATAAACTAGGAAGCAGTATCTTTTTTTTCTTTTTGTCCTTTTTTTTTTTTTTTCCAGTCTAGATTAGTTAATTGTCCCAAACCCATTTAATGAATAGTCCCACCTTTCCTGGCTGACATAAAACACCACCCTTATCACACACTATTTCTGGACTATTCTGTTCCATTGATTTGTTCATTCTGATGCCAGTAGTGTTCTGCTTCATTCTTAATTATAGTGCGGCTCATACTAGATTGTCTTCTTGTGGACAGCCTCTCACTGTACCCCTCATCAGTGATGAAGGCAGATACACACAGCACTTCATCACATCTCTAGCAGAACATAACACTCATCACATCTCTAAAGAGCAAAGCTGCCTCACAAAGTGTCACTAAATATTGTTGATTCTACCAAGATTCCATGTGGAGATCAAAGAGATGCTTACATCACATACCTCACAACAAAAAAGCTTAATAGGCATTTCTGTTCTCCTTCAAATCTATCCTCGGTAACAGCTATTGGCGTTTTCTCTCTTTCCTGACTCTTCCCCCACATCACCTCCGAGTCTCCTCCACTGTCCTAAGAATTCATCTTTGCCTGTATACTTGTGTGCATCACTCAGCAAAGCCAAACTCCTGCCATTAAATGAATCCTTCCTTCTTACATTTCATCAGTTGTTGCTTGAGCATCCCTAGAAGGAGGGGTGTCTCTCTCTCTCTATCTCTCTCTCTCACACACACACACATATCCCTAGTGCAATCATCTTATCAAAGCATATACTGATCAAAAGGTGGTCTCTAGGCTGGGCATCATGGCTCATGCCTGTAATCCTAGCACACTGGAAGTCAGAGACAGGTGGATTGCTTAAACTCAGTAAATGGAGACCAGCCTAAGCAAGAATGAGACCCTGCTCTAAAATTAGCCAGGTGTCATAATGGGTGCCTATAGTCCTGGCTACTAGAGAGGCTGAGGCAAGAGAATCACTTGAGTCCAAGAGTTTGAGATTGTTGTGAGCTAGGATACCATGGCACTCTATCCAGGACTACAAAGTGAAACTCTGTCTCAAAAAACAATCAGTTGTTCCAATACTGATTTATGGATTCAATGTAATTCTGAACATAATCACAATGGATAGTTTCAAAGAACTGGCTAAGCAAATTCTAAAATTTACATAAAAGTGCTAAGGGCCAGCTATAACTAAGGTACTCTTTAAAAGAAGAACGGCACCTGTGGCTCAGCGGGCTAAGGCGCCAGCCATGTACACCTGAGCTGGCGGGTTCGAATCCAGCCCAGGCCAGCCAAACAACAATGACAGCTGCAACCAAAAAATGGCCGGGCGTTGTGGCGGGCGCCTGTAGTCCCAGCTACTTGGGAGGTGGAGGCAAGAGACTCACCTGAGCCCATGAATTGGAGGTTGCTGTGAGCTGTGATACCACGGCACTCTATCCAGGGTGACAGCTTGAGGCTCTGTCTCTAAAAAAAAAAAAAAAGAAGAACAAGGTGGAAGAACTTGCCCCATCAAATATCAATACACATTATAAACTCTTATTATGAAACTATAGTAATTAAGACAGTGAGTGATGGCACAGGAAGAACGAAAGAGACCAGTAGAGAATAGCAAGCCCCGAAACAGAGCCACGCACAGAAAAAAAATTGGTAAGTAACAGAGGAGGCACTGCAGACCTCTAGATAAAATATGGACTATTCAGGAAGTAGTAGCAGGACATCTACTCACCCACATAGGAAATGCATAAAATGTAAGCTATATTTCAACCTTAAACAAAAATTCCTGCTGAAGAATGAGAATTTTTTTTTTTTTTTAGATAGAGTCTCACTATGTTGCCCTCAGTAGAGTGCTTTGGCATCACTGCTCACAGCAACTTCAAACTCTCTTACGTGATTCTCTCAGCTCAGCCCTCCCCACCCCGAGTAGCTGGGACTACAGGCACCCGCCACAACACCCAGCTATTTTTTGTTGCAGTTGTCCTTGTTGTTTAGCAGGCCAGGTTCGAACCCGCCAGCCTTGGCGTATGTGGCTGGTGCTGTAACCACTGTGCTACGAGCCAGAATGACAATTTTTTAACACATAAAATGTGCTACATTTTTATAGTTATAATACACAGTTATAACTTTGTCTACTTGAAAGTTTTGTTGGGGTATTTTTTTGTTTTGTTTTTTGAGACAGAGTCTCCCTTTGTCACCCACAGTAGAGTGCAATGAAATCATAGCTCACAGCAACCTCAAACTCTTGAGCTCAAGAGGTCCTCTTGCCTCAGCCTCCTGAGTAGCTGGGACCACAGGCACCTGACACAATGTCTGGCTATTTTTAGAGGTGGGGGGAAGTTTTTTCTCTAGCTCAGGCTGGTCTCGAACCTGTGAGCTCAGGCAACCCACCTCCCTCAGCTTCCCAGAGTGTTGGGATTACAGGTGTGAGCCACCACGCCCGACCCTGCTTTCAAGTTTTTTTAATTCTGGTCATCTGTTTCATGACAAGATAGAAGTAGTAAAAGTAGGAATTCATAAGATTAGCAACCAGAATTTATAAAGAAATTCTGGAAATTGATTAGAAAAAGGACTTCTAATACCATTAAAATAGCAAAATAACACTGAAAATAACTCCCAAAAAAAGTATTTTAAAATATTCTTAGCCAGGCATTGTGGCGGGTGCCTGTAGTCCCAGCTACTTGGGAGGCTGAGGCAAGAGAATCATTTAAGCCCAAGAGTTTGAGGTTGCTGTGAGCTGTGATGCCACAGCACTCTACTGAGGGAGACATAGTGAGACTCTGTCTCAAAAAATATATATATGTATATACATATATATATCACCAAAGACCTGGAAAGATAGGAAAAACTAAGGCAATCATAGAAGTGAGAGAGGGAAATCAGAGAGGTAAAGCAGAGCACCTGAACACAAAAGCAAACACTGTACATAATGAGAAAATGTATAAAGTGCATATTCTCTTAAATATCAGAATCAACGGCTTAACACAGAACTGGGGCGGCAGGGGCTTGGCCAATACAACTGTAGTAGGAAAGAAAAAGAAACACGAAAATTAAGAATTAAAAGAGAATAGCTTAGGGTGGTACCTGTGGCTCATTGAGTAGGGTGCCATCCCCATATACCAAAGGTGGCAGGTTCAAACCCGGCCTCGGCCGAACTGCAAAAACAGAAAAATAGCAGGGCGTTGTGGTGGGTGCCTGTAGTCCCAGCTACTCGGGAGGCTGAGGCAAGAGAATCGCCTAAGCCCAGGAGTTGGAGGTTGCTGTAAGCTGTGTGACCACGGCACTCTACTGAGGGCGACAGAGTGAGACTCTGTCTCTACAAAAAAAAAAGAGAGAATAGCTTAAAAATCTAATTCTTTAAAGAGAATATCATCATCCACATAGATAAACCAACAAAATCAACAAACAAAACTAATAATAGTAGAGCAAGGATGCTGGATACAAAATCAAATTACCAAAATATCGATAGCAATAACTTAGAAGCAATAATCTGGAAAATATATTTTTGAAAATTAAGACACCACTCAATAGAATAGTACCAAAGCTATATACGATTACAGAATTGAATTAGCAAAGGGCACCCAAGATTTCCCTGGAGAAAATGTCTGAAACCCTTTTAAGAGCACAAAGATTCCATGAGCAAGGTCATTAGTTAAAACATTTTTTAAAAAGAAAAATATCACAAAGATTATCTTAGTAAATAAAAATAAATTCCACAGTCTGGTTTAGAACAACATAGTATTATAAAGACGTCAGTCCTCTCCAAAATTAATTTGTAGAAATTTATATAAGTTCAATTCAATCTAATAAGAATTTCAGGCTCGGCGCCTGTGGCTCAAGCGGCTAAGGCACCAGTCACATACACCTGTGCTGGCAGGTTCCAATCCAGCCCAGGCCTGCCAAACAACAGTGATGGCTGCAGCCAAAAAATAGCCAGGTGTTGTGATGGGCACCTGTAGTCCCAGCTACTTGGGAGGTGGAGGCAGGAACATCGCTTGAGCCCAGGAGTTGGAAATTGCTGTGAGCTATGATGTGACAGCACTCTACCCAGGGCAACAGTTTGAGGCTCTGTCTCAAAAAAAAAAAAAAAAAGAATTTCAGTTGGATTTTTTTGTTTGTTTTTTTGTAGAGCCCAGGAGCACAATTCCCTTCTTGGGTCTGTATCTCAGAGAACTTCTCACAAAGGCCCCTAAGGAGACATATACAGGGACATTCACAGCAGAGTTGTTTGAGATCATGAATGTTGGCAGCAAGCTAGATGCCCATCCTTGGCAGAGTGTTCAGGTAAAGTGTGCACAGAGGCATAGCACAGTGTCCTCTGCAGCAACAGGTAAACAAATCCACATGGAAACATCTTTGAAACAAAGCACTGAGTACAGGCTGGGCATGGTCACTCACACCTGTAATCCTACCATTCTGGGAGGCCGAGATGGGTGGATTACTTGAGCTCAGGATTTTGAGACCAGCCTGAGCAGGAGCAAGCAAGACCACATCTCTAAAAAAAAGCCGGGCGTTATGGCGGGCACCTGTAGTCCCAGGTACTTGGGAGGCTGAGGCAAGAGGATCATTTAAGGCCAAGAGTTTGAGGTTGCTGTGAGCTAAAATGCTATGGTACTCTACAGGGCAACAGAGTGAGACTCTGTCTCAAAAAAAAAAAAAAAAGCACTGAATGAAATGAAAGACAGAATGAAATCTATTGCCTATACCATTTAGATAAATTAAAATGTTGGCACACAAAACACTACACATATTATAAGCTCGTATACAAATAAAAGAGTACATATCAAACACAACACAAAGGTTGACTTTAGCAGAAAGGGAATTAGGAGAGAGTAATGGTGATAAAGGGGAATGAACATTAAGGGGGGAGAGAAAGGGCCATTACAAAGACAAATTCATATTTAGAATGTGGGGAAATAAGGGAATAGGAGGGCATTACAGATAATTCCAACATACTTGAATTTAACCAAACAGATGTTTAGAACTGTCACTTACCAAGATGGGCAAGTCTGGGCGAGGAGCAAGCTTAGAGATAGAAATGAAGAGTTCATTGACCATACAAAATTTGAGAGGCCTTTGGACATCCAAATGAAGATGTAGAGTAGGAAGATGGATATTCAAGTGCATAGTCTTCAGATGAGGAGAGAGGTTGGTGGGGATTTGTTCACAGTCACATGGCAAGTTCATATTGGGATGGAACCCAGACTTCCTGGGTCTGAAACCATTTGCTTCCTCACTTTCCTTTTGGCCAAGCTAAATGAAAGCATTTGACCCTGTAGTGAGTGAGAAAAAAAGGAAGCCCAAGGTGACAGGCACAGTTAGGGCACCTGCGAGCTCCTGGCGCCTCACCAAGGTGCTCCTCCTCCCCCCAGGCAGAGAGGTCTGAGCAGGATAACAACTGACAACTTTGGCCAATGTAGGCACCATCAGGAGGCCACTGGTCCAAGTAGCTGCTGAGTTCTACCTGCCCCTGTCTCTCTTCATCTACGATGCAGTCCCTGAGGCTACCAGCACCATCACTGTCCTCCCCTGAGTCAGCCAGTCCCCAACTTAGTGCAGGACCAGGAGAGAAGGTGAGTTGCACCTGCCTCCACCTTCAGCACCATAAGAAACTCATAGCTTCTAGATCCACCTTCTCTTTTCAAAAAAGGCCAGACCTGGGTGAAGGGAGGGGCAGACAGGGACTTACCCAGGGTCATGCAGCTGGAGTCTGGTGGACTCCAGGCTGGAATCCAAGCCGCCTTCCTGCTGGGTCTCCTAGCCCTCACAGATAGGCTAAGTCCCAGGAATCATCCCTGAAACTCCTGGCTCTTGGAAACAGTGGGTGGTTTGGGACAGAAAGTAGGACAACTGAGCACAGACATCTAAAAAGAATCCCCTAACTCTACTCCATAACCCTGTTCCTCTTTCCCCATAAGTGGAAAGAGAAACTGGGGCGGCAGCAGCCGGAGCAGCAGATGGTCCCAGTCCGGGTCCCACTCCAGGCCTCCAGCAGCAGATGGGCTCCCTCCAGGAACACTGAGAAGAGGCAGAGGGGGGAGGGACAGAGGCCTACACCTCCCAGATATCCAACCAAGAGGAGGGATAGAGAAATGGAAGCCAGGGGAGGGCAGGAGAGACCTCTCCTGGGCCTGTGGGCTCAGAGAAACACTTCTCCTGGGCCTCTCTCTCCTAGCCAGACACACTCAAGACCACTTCATTAAAAGTAATTATGACAGGTCCAGAGCAGTGGCTCATGCCTACTGTAATCCTAGCACCCTGGGAAGGCTGAGGCAGGTGGATTTTCCAGAACTCCCGAGTTTGAGACCAGCCTGAGCAAGAGTGAGACCTCATCTCTACTAAAAATAGAAAAATTACTATGTTAACCAGTTCAAAGAAAATATCTCAAATTGTATATAAAACCAACACATTGTACCCCATGATTGCATTAATGTACACAGCTATGATTTAATAAATAAACAAATAAATTATTATTATGCACGTCAAGCAATTAAAAAAAAAAATAGAGATTGTAAGAGGGACTTTACCCAACAAATGCAATCAGTGTAACATGGTTTCTTGTACCCTCAATGAATCCCCACCAATACAAAATAAATAAATAAATAAAAATTTTTTTTTAAAATGGAAAAATTAGCCAGGGATTGTGATGGATGCCTGTAGTCCCAGCTACTCAGGAGGCTGAGGCAAGTGGACTGCATAAGCCTAAGAGTTTGAGGTTGCTGTGAGCTATAATGCCACAGCACTCTTCCCAGGGCAAAGAGTGAGACTTTGTCTTAAAAAAAAAATATATATATATATATCTCCTGCCACCCCTCAGCACATCTGCTCTCAAGTTTTTTACAATTAAAGTTTCTGTCTAAAAGCAAAAAAAAAAAAATAATAACTTTGGCAAGATATTGTGGCCAGAGCCTGTAGTCCCAGCTGCTCAGGAGGCTGAGGCAGGAAGATTACTTGAGCTCAGGAGTTCTGGGCTATAATGTACTATGCTGATGGGTGTCCACACTGAGTTCAGCATCTATATGTATATGGTAACCTCCAGGGACAGAGAACCAATAGGTTGCCTAAAGAGGAATTAACCAACCCAGGTTAGAAATGGAGCTTGTCAGTAGTGGGATAAAGCCTGTAAATAGCCACTGCATGCCAGCCTGGGCAGTATAGCAAGACCCTATCTCTAAAAAAAAAAAAAAAAAGTAACTATGCACAACTTCCCATATTGTTCTCCTCTGACCCACACACAGTGGCCACTCCACATTAGCCAACCCTTGGCTCAAACTGTCCTTCAGTGATCATCTGGTAGAAAATCCAATGAAATCTACAAAAATGCCACTACAACTAAAATGTGAATTTGGGAAGCTTACAGGTTATAAGATCACTACATGTGTGAAAAAAGAATTATATTTCTATCTACTAGCAACAAATGACCAGAAATTGAAATTTTTTAAAATACCTTTTACAATAGCATCAAAAATATCAAATATATGGAGACAGTAAAAAGATCATTGGTTGCCAGAGTTTCAGAATGAGGGAAAGGAAATAAACAGGAGATTTTTAGGCCAGTGAAACTATTCTGTACTATACCACGAGAGTGGACATATGTCATGATACATGTCAAATCTACCAAGTAAGTAGTCATATTAACCTCAGGATGAGGAAAGTTAAGAGATATGGCTAAGAAACAGCAGGGCTGCCTGGGTACCTGTAGCTCAACGGCTAGAGTGCTGACCCAGTGCCCTGGAGAAGGAGGGCTCAAAGCCAGTCCAGGACTGCTAAACAAACAAACAAGTAACACAAAAAAGAAATAGCAGGGCCTACACTTGAACCTGGATGGTTTGCATGACAGAATTCACAATGCACACATACCCACACACAGACAGACACACACATACTCCCCATCCTCCTCACCAATTTTCCCTGCTCCCTTGAAGTCTTTCTTTTGGTTACAGTGAAAAACTTTATACCTCTTGCTTCTCCTCTCTTCAGCCTTTTCTTGATGAGGACTAAAATGAAGGCCGGCACTAGGGAGGCTTTCTTGAAAGGTCTTCCCCTTCCTGGGGCAGGTGCAAACATCTGGAAAGAGGAAGAAAGGAGAAAGGAAAGGGGAGGAGAGGAACGCTGAAGCAACAGCCACGTTCTCTCCCCACCCAGGCCGGGCCCCGGCTGTGCAGCAGCTTGCCACTTCACATGTGGGCTCTCGTCCAGGAGTTCAGCCTCCCAACCCCTGGCGAACCTCAGTTCTCCTGCTGCACCTCTAGGCTCTTCTGCAATCTGCCTCCAGAGTGCCCTGGGCTGGCAGTGTTGAGGCCTCAGAAGGCAAAATATAGCCAAGAGAGTCACTGAGCTCTCCATTCTCCATCCAGAGACCCTTCTTTTCCCCCACCCCCACCCAACAGCTCCCTGTCCCTCCTGGGCTGGCAGGAACCAGAACTGATAGCCGGGAGAAGACCATGTGGGGAGGGGATGGCTGGCCTGCCCGGTGAGGGAGGACGGCTGTGATCTGCTGTCCAGAGCAGAACCCAGGATTCCTGGTCCCTGCACAGTTCCAGTCCTCAGTTCAGGAAGGGCCTGGGGCAGAGGCCACGATGAGGTCCGGCAGGGACTGCGGAGATGCAGGAGGGTGGCATGCAAGCTGTGGCTGCCCAGCCAGAAAAGTTAACAGTTCACCCATGTCCATCTGCCCATCCAATGCCTGCTCCAGGCTAATGGGATCCTACCCTGGGACAGGGACCCCCACGTCCAGAGACAGGCACAAGGACAGGAGGAAGAGGGCTGTCACCACCCACACCTGCCTCTGCAGGGGCAGGGGGCCAACATGCCAACACACACCCAACAAGCAGGCAGTGGACAGGCAGATACTCGGGTCTCAGATTCTGGACCCGCCCTTCTTCCCTGCCCTGATTCTACCCCTTAGCCTTGTTCCCACCCTGTTCTGGTCCTGCCCCCAGCTTCTACAAGCCTAACCTTCTGTGTGGCTCCAATCCTCCCACCTCTGGGCCTTGGAATGCTGCCTCATGACACTGTCTGGCCAGGGTGGATCTCAAGGCCCCCATCTGGTCACCACAGCTGGGAACACAGAGACTACTACACAGCCTTCGCCCTCAGCCTTTTCACCTGCTGTACCTTCCCCTTCCTGCTCAGATGGCTAGTTCAAGATGGTCCTCACCTTGGGCCAGGTAAGTGCCCCTTCACCCATGGGGCCCCGCTGCAATCCTTACCTGTCTCCCAAGCAAGCCCTCAGCACCAGCAAGTGCAGGGTTTCTCTCCACTGTCTCACGAGTCCTTCCAGTTCCTCATGGGCGAGACTCACTATTCCAGGAACGTCTTGTCCAGCCCACTGCCTCTGTTGGGCCAGACATTTGCACCTCATTTCTGCCATTGTGTGGTGTCCCTTTCTCACCCATCCTATAGCAATCCCAGAAGGATGTTGAGTTACTGGCCTGCAGGGAGTGACACACCTCACTTGGTAATCCCAACCCTCCCTGATCCTGTCTGTAATTAAAAGTTTCATATTTTGTTCATCGTGGATCTTTTTGCTTTAGTTTTGATTTTTTTTTAAAGCACATTTAAATATGAGTTATCACGATTTTTTTTTTTTTTTTGAGACGGAGCCTCACTATGTCACCCTCAGTAAAATGCCACGGCATCACAGCTCACAGCAACCTCAAACTCTTAAACTTAAGCAATTCTTTTGCCTCAGCCTCCCAAGTAGCTTGGACTAGCAGTGCCCACCACCATGGCTGACTATTTTTGTTGTTATTGTTCGAACTCACCAGCCCGGGTATATGTGGCTGGTGCCCTAACCACTGAGCTACTGGTGCCCAGCCAGTTATCAAGATTATTGAATTTTTTTTTTTTGAGGCAGAGTCTTACTTTGTAACCCTCAGTAAAGTGCAGTGGCATCATAGCTCAGAGCAGCCTTAAACTCTTGGGCTCAAATGATCCTCTTGCCTCAGCCACCCAAGTACCTGGGACTATAGGCGTCTGCCACAGCCCTCCCCTATTTATAGAGACAGGGTCTTGCTCTTGCTCAGGCTGGTCTCAAACCCATGAACTCAGGCAACCCACTTGCCTCAGCCTTCCAGAGTGCTAGGATTACACCCCAGCCTTATGGTTATTGAATTTTTGGCACCCCATTAGATGTTGTACCTCACCTCATCCCAGTCCCCACCCTGCCCAGCACACACACTTTCCTTAGCTGCCCACTGCTCAAGAAACATTCAGGGACTTTCATGATCTGACCCCTGCCAAGGTCTCTGGGTTCCTCTCCATGTGCCCTTCGTATGATCCCTAATATAATCGTTATCTTGTAAAAACCTGACGGTTTGTTTACTATTACCTGAGCTAAGGTAACAGTAGAGCAAAGTCCTTGAGGCAAGAAAGTGCTTGGCATATTCTAGGAAAGGCAAGGCCAGTGGGGCTGGGGCAGAGTAGTCAGGGGACAAGGGTGGTAAAAGAGGCCAGGAAGGAAGCAGAGGCTATTCACATGGGGCCTCGCTGCAGGTCATCTAAGGACACCAGGTTTACTCTGAGAAAGATGGGAAGTCATGAGAGCATTCTGAATGGAGGAGCGACACAATTTGACTTATATATCAAAGGAGCCTTCTGAACCTTGTGTTGAGAACAGACTGGAGATGGGGCCTGTGTAGAAGAAGCAGGGAGGTAAGTGTGGAGGCCATAATGCAGGTAAGAGACAACATTGGCAAGATCGCAATGGTTGCACACAAGATATATTTAAGGAAAAGACAATGGGATTTTCTAGTGAATTAGATTTGGCATATGAAAGAACAGAGTCAAGGGTGACTCCAAAATCTTAGGCCTAAGCTACTAAAAGGATAGGGTTACATCCACTCAGATGGGCAAAGCTGCAAATAGAGCAAGTTTGGAGTTTGGGATGAGTCATATCTGAGACGATTCTAGACATCCAAGTGGAGCTGGCTGGCAACAATAATGACAGTGATAATAACAATCATAGCTCCAGCCAGAGTGCTCTCGCTAAGCCAGGCGCTTTTCTAACACTTTACATGTCTGAACTCGTGTAATCTTCATAACAGGCCCATGGTGTACAGCTATTCTTATCCCCATTTTACAGATGAGGAAGTATTGGACGTGTGAGTCTAGTGTTGAGACGAGAGCCCGGGCTGGAGATATAAGTTTGGGAGTCATCAGATTGTGTATAGCAAAAGCTCACTTGGGGAGTAGATATGACAGTCCAAAGAGTGGGCTCAAACACTCCGAAGATTAGAGCGGAAAGATGGAGAACAATGACCGAGAGGGGGTGTCCCCAGAGACAAAGCACAACAAGTATTTTGAGGAGGATGTGATGAAGAGAAAGGATTTTAAAAACTGCAAACTGAGATCACAATACAAGGAGACAGTTTGGGTGGGCATTGGCCACTGAATTATGACGTAGCTTTTGGCAAGTCACAGGACCTCTGCTTCTCTATCTGTAAAAAAAAAAAAAAAAAATGGTTCTTTAGAGATTCCCAAGCTCAGACACCCTATAGCTGACCCTGTCCCTGACCATCCCAGGACCACCTGCTGGGTCAGTCTTACCACCCCCATCTCTCTCCTGTCTGCTTTCTACCCTTGCCCTTGGGTAAATACCTAGCCAACCACTTCCCTCCTAGAATGTTCCGGTTCATTATCTGTCATTTTAACCTCCAAGGGGTTCCCTCACCTTGAACCAGGTTGAGTCGGGGGTAGGGGTAGCATTACTGTAAATATTTGTCCTCCTCTCCTGGGGTTCACCCTCATTCTGCCAATATTCTCAATTGCTCTCCTCTGGCCCAGGCCCCTGGCTCAGGCCCAAAACCCAAGTAGGTTGCAGCTGCAGCTGGAGAGAGGAGAGAGGCTGTCTATTAACCCTCTGGAACCCAAATCTCAGAAACTTGAAGAGGAAGGCTGGGAGGCAGGGATGGCTAGTGGGACTAGGAATTGGAGCTGTAGATTAAGGTGCAGGAGTCTGCAGCTGGGGATAGAGACTTCGAGTGAGAGCTGGAGTTGGGGGCTTGAGGCTGAGCCTTGGAAACTTGGGCCTGGGATTGGGGACCAGGAAACCAAGTACTGGGGCTGATGGAGGCCATCACATTGACCCCTGTCAAGAGCCCAGACAGTGCCCCCCTGGTCCTCTGGGTCCTGTCCTCTGGACAGGATCAGAGAAGGGGCAGATGGACTGAAGTTGAGCCCTCTAGAAAAGTCATGGGAAGCCAGGAAAAAAGGGCACCCTGAGGAGGGTAGGCAGCGTCCAGGGAAGTTTGGAGCCAGGAAAACAAAGTCCTTGAAGGTGGCAGGAAATGCCTAAAACTATCACATGTCAGAGCTGAAGGCTTTCTAGATAAGCATTCCAGAGTAACCAGAGTATGTTTCCGGGAAGCCAGTTCTATGAAATGCTCACCCATAAAAAAGATCATGTGGTACAATTAATAGGTGAGTCAAACCCTAGTTGTCTTATCCTCAAGAACAGCAGAGCTGGCAGATCCCCTTGGGGCTATCTGATCCATCTTCACTGCCATCTCCACTCCCTGTGAGGCTGCAGGAGAGGCCATGACCCCTTCTCTTCCACAAGTGTCTAGAACAGTGTTTTTCCAACCTTTTTTTAATCTCATGGCACACTTGAACCTATACTTAAACTTCAGTGGCACACTTAAATTATCTTGATCAAAAAAAAAAAGGTAAAAAAAAAGAAGCAGGTCTCCCACCATCCAAAACTCAGACAGACCCAGCCTGGCTCCCCACCTCTCTCTGCACAGCTGCCATTTCCACTTGGGATATCATCGTTCAGCAAAAGACTTCATTCTTTCCTCCTTTCCTTCCTTCCCTCCTTACTTGGACGAGCCCTGGGAGGGGGGCAGGAATCCCCCTACCTTTGTGGGAAGGGAGCAAGAAAGGCAGGGAAGTTTGCCCCGGACGTCTACATGTTCCCCGTCCCTACTGACCGGGAACCACCCCTTCTGTCTCTCCTTGGGGGGGCACCAGCTTCTGGCAAACCCTGGTGAGCCCCAAGAAGCAGCAGCTCTAGCCAGCTGGCCCCTCCCCCTCTGCCTTCCCCAGCCTCTAACTCGATTGTACTGGTTAATCTCTGCATATGTCTGCAGCCTGTGCCTGTGCAAGTAAACAAGGCCGCCTCAGAGGTCCCCTCACCCTCATCAATCCCTGCCCTGGTCAGGCCTCCTTCAGCACTGGGGCTGGCAGGAAGCGCCAAGAGGGCACGGGGAAGGGGGGACTGTTGGACCAGGATCAGGTTAGACCCTAGCAAAGGTCTGATTGCCCTGCAGTCAGGAGTGGGGAGAGAACAGGGTGGAGGTGACATCCACATTTGGGGACGTTTGGGATAGAGGCGATAACAATAACTGAGAGTCACCTGGCCTGGGCTCTGGCACCTACTAGCTGTGTGACCTTGGAGAGGTTACTGAACCTCTCAGTGCTTCAGTTCCCTCATCTATACAGTGAGAATAGTAATTCTTCCTACTTCATCAAGTTATTAGGAAAACTAAATAAGTTAAAACATGTATAACTCTGAGAAGAAGGCCAGGACATAGGTGGTGCTATGCCAGGGTCTGTTAAATAGTGGAACCGCAGAATGAAGGTCTGGGGAAGACACTGGGTTAGCAATTGCCGGGTTAGTTGTTGTTCTCAACTAGTTAGGCTCCAGGCTGGGAGCAAAATCTACAAAAGGTGAAGGGCTCAAGAGGGCAGATTAAGTTGGCCTAACCTCTCTTGGCCTCAGTTTTCTATTTGTAATGGGGCCCCTGGTTGCACCTATATCCTAGAGCAGCTGTGAAGATTAAATGGGAAAGCACGTGTGGAAATCCTATAAACGCGACAGCCGGTACTAAGCCCTCGACAGAGGGCAGCCAGCTCCCATTACCTTCTGAGTGTCCTACAGCACCCTACCCACCCTCGCCAACAAAAGGCCTACATTGTTGGCCTTGTATGGAGATACAAATGCTATTATTCCTCTCCCTGAGAAGGAAAAAATGGGCGCTTGGCCTCAGCCTGTCTCATCCGGCCCTATCGCCCCACCCCTCCTGGGCACAGCCAGGCGAGCCGCTAGGGGGCGCGGCTGGAGACGCGGACAACCGTGGGCACCACTGGAGACATCCCAGGCGGTGGGCACCGAGGCGATGCGGAGACCAAGGTTCACCACGCAGCAGGTGGGGAGGGTAAGGGGCAACCCCTGCCCCACCGACGTACTTCAGCGGCTGCGCAGGGCCGGGGGTCTCCTGGAGAGATGAGCAGGAAAGGAAGGGAGCCGAGACTACTACTCTCTTTCCCATGGCTGGCCATTGGTGGGGACTCGAGGACTGGATGTCCATGGAACTTCGGGGGGTGATAAGGAGAGTGCGGGCGAAGAAAGCAAACTTAGCTGGGCCGGAATCAGGGGACCCCCAAACGGACCCTGCTTCTGCCGGTCACCACCCTGCACGTTCAGATTTCTCTGTGCTGAGTCAGTGGATAGCCTTGGGGACCTGGACCTCAGGTTCTCCAAAATTCCAAACCGAATTTCCACGGAATTCCAGCAGTTTCATCTAGAACCTAAACTTGTGCCCTATTGTGTATATCCTGTGGCGGAAAATTTGGGGCGCAACGTCCACTGACCAACCTTACAGAGTAGACACCTTTAATCAGGTGTTTCGAGTTGCATTCCATAGGGATTTGAGCAGGAAGCACAAGCCTCCCTAGCGTGGGGGAAACTATCTCCTTTGGGCTACACAGCCACTGTGCGTCCAACTCCAAGGCGGCAGTAAGTGACCTGGTCTCCGAGCTCCTGTCCTCATAGGCAAGGACAAGAGGATGCGTAGGGACGCTCTATGGAAACGCATCTCCTTTCCTTCACTGGTTGCGAGCGGGAGTCTGAAACTCCAGGATGCGTCATCTGGGTTCCCAGCACTCAACCCCCAGGCTACCCAGGGGGCTGCGCTCGTTAACTCAGCCTAGTGGCCGTCGGGCTGTAAGGACCAGGGAGCGCCTCTTCCGGGACCCAGCGCGCCGGGAAAACACACCAGGCCCCGAGCTCTGGACCGCCCCAAGCCCATCTTTTCTTTTCATGTCAAAACTCAAACCCAGATATTTGTCACTGCGCAGTGCTGCCTCCACTGCCCTGGGGGAGGAGGCCGGAGTAGGCGATCCCTCCTTGCCTCCTCCGGACTTGAAAGCCGAAACTGAGACTTCGGGGCTAGAGAATGAGGTTGCTTCCCCGCCCTCCTCCTGTCAGCACTTAGCGGGTCTGGGAAGTGAAGCACTCGAGACGTGGAGAGGGATTGTGTCTACGCGGCCTCAACTTCAAAACCAGACTCGGAAAACCCCACTTTCCTGTCCAATAGGATGCCTTTGTTGTGGCTGCGTCTGCCCTCCGGCAGCCTGGACTCCGGGGCCCCTTGCTGGTCGCGTCCTATATCAGCCCCGCCCCGAATTTTAGTTTCACCTTTGGAATCTGAGAATTAGCCTCTCTCGAAGACTAGCTAGAGGAAGTTAGAGAGGACGGCCTGAGGCAATGGGAGTGGTGCAAGAAGGGGCGCCCTTAAGCCGACCGACCGGTGCCTGCATCTCCTCAGGGAATGGAGGTTACCCTTCATGGCGGGTGAGACCACTGGCCCATGCCCCTTCCCGAGGCACTCAGCAAACCAACTTGGCTTCCAAGGCCTGATGAGGCAAGGAGGCATCGCCCACCCTGGCCTCCTCCCCCAAGGACAGTGGAAGCAGCACTGCACAGTGACAAATGTATCTGGATTTGAGCTTTGACATGAAGTCAAGCCGAGTGTGAGGATTTAAGCTGAGAGGGGCTGCAGAGCACATCATGAGCGTACTCCCAGGGAGCCCTGACTTCTTTCCCCCGCCTGCTGGCGGCCAGACCCAGGCCTTTTAAAAATGTGTCCTAGGGGCTTGGGTGGCGCCTGTGGCTCAGTGAGTAGGGCGCCAGCCCCATATGCCGGAGGTGGCGGGTTCAAACCCAGCCCCGGCCAAAAACTGCAAAAAAAAAAAAAAAAAAATGTGTCCTAGGCTCGGTGCCTGTGGCTCAACGGGCTAAGGCGCCAGCCACGTACACCTAAGCTGGCGGGTTCGAATCCAGCCCGGTCGCCAAACAACAATGACGGCTGCAACCAAAAAATGGCCGGGCGTTGTGGCACCTGTAGTCCCAGTTACTTGGGAGGCAGAGGCAAGAGACTGGCTTGAGCCCAGGAGTTAGAGGTTGCTGTGAGCTGTGATGTCACAGCACTCTATCCAGGGTGACAGCTTGAGGCTCTGTCTCAAAAAAAAAAAAAAAAATGCTGTCCTAGTTCCCTACGGTCCCTGGAACTGCAGCATGCACACTCCCACCTGGTCCTCAGTCCCAGGGTGGCTCAAGGCACACTGACCGCACCTCCCCCCATCCCCAAGCCTCAAGGAAGCGTGTGGCTTGTAAATCTACTCATCTGTAAAATGGGAATAATAATAGAACCTCCCCCATAGAGTTGTGAGAAGCAAATGAGTTAATGACTGTAGAGCGATTAGCAGTGCCTGGCACGAAGTAAGTGCTCAATGCCTGTTATAAATAACAACAATAAGGGCTTTCACTTTTTGCAGACGCATGTGCCACGTTTTACCTACTCAGGACGAACTAACCAGCCAAACTATTCCGTCGGAGTGGTATTTCTACACAAACACACACACACACACACACACACAAACCATGTCATTGATGAAAAAACTGAGATCCAGAAAGGATGCAACACTAACTTGTCCAGGGTGGTTCAACCAGGAAAAGGCCAACCTGGTTCCCACCCTGGGCAGCCTCCTTCCTTCTCTACAATGAGGGGGCTGAACTTGGGGCCGAGCCACGCAAGGGTGACCCTGAGTTCCCTCCGTGGCCTGGAGGAGTGAATTCTCAGCCAAGTGACCAGAAATAGCAAGTGGCAGAAGCTGAGACCCTGGAGTCCTGTGCCAAATCGCCACCACACCCTCCCCACCCAGCCAGAGATTGGAGGGGGGTGCAGGGGAACTGGGGGGGGCAGGCCCTAGAGCTTGAGAGCTGCAGGGGTCGCCCAGGGGCGGGGCGGACCCCCACGTGCACCGCCTGCAGCGGCTCCAAGAAGCCCTTTGTCGCGAGCAGCAGCGTTCGTGCCGCACTCGGCGGGCTTAAAATAAAGACAATGTTCCCAGCCTCCCTGCGGCTAAATCCGGCGCGGGTGCGGGGGTGGTGAGCAAGCCGGGCGGGAGCGCTTCTCCCCGCCCTACCTCCCTTCCTCCTCTCCTGCCTCAGTTTCCCCATCTGGTTGGGGGTGCGTAGCCGAGTCCAGGAGGGGAAGCAAGGAGAGTGATACAGTTGGGTGGGCGTCATCCCCCTGCCTCCGCAGCTTTGCCGACTTATTAAGGAAAATGCGTGGGGTAAATAGGGGCACTCAGGAGGAGGCAGGGGAAAGCTGGACACCCTCCTCTCCCGCCCACAAAATAAGTGTTTTTATTTCTAAAGGGACGTGTGCAGAGGCGGTGGGAGAAGAGAAAAAGGAGACCAAGGAGATTGGGGGGAGGGGGCACAGAGGGAGCCTGATTCAGACTCGGAAATGAATGTTGAGCGTGGAGGCCTAACACCCCCACAGTCAGCCACGTGTGTGCGCACAAGAATATGCAGCCCTGTACAGGGGGCCCGAGCGGCAGCCGCAAGCCCAGGACAGCCCAGCAGGGGGCAGCCGGAGTCCAAGCCCACGGGGCGGGGACTGGTCAAGTTCTGGCCCAACCCTGACCGATGACCTGCGGTGGCAGGGGGCTTTTTGGAGGTTATTCCTCTCCAAACTGCAGTGTCTGCCCGGCTCCAGAAGGGAAGCATGTGGGTGCTTGCTTGAGCCCCAGATGGCTTTAAGAAGCAGAGATGGCCCCGCATCTACCTGCCACGTGTGCCCACCACTGGCACCTGATGGCTGCTGACCAAGCCCCAGGGACTCCAGCTTCTGCTCTACTTGGCTCCATCGGCAACTGGGCTCCTGGGCAAGGAAGCCCCAGGTTACCCTCAGGCATCGGCATTGGGAAGGGGTGTTGGTGGGAAATGGGAAGGGGAAAGAGCAGGGCAGGCTCCAGCCCTTACCGTAAACTGCAGAACCCTGGGCTTAGAGCTAGGGGACTGAGTCCAAACATTTGCCCACCATATGTTAATCACACCTCTGCTCTTCAGTTTTCTCACCCACATAATGGGGATAATTTCCATCCCATTCCTTCCCACCTCTCATCCCAGGGCTTCAGCACTGCCCAGTGGAGCAGAGAACACTGCAGCCCCAGCAGCAGTCCAAGCAGCCTCCTCACCCTCCCCCATGGTCACTCTCCGGGAGGTCTCTAGGATGAAGGCGGGGCAGGACCCAGGTCTCTATGGCAAAAGGGCCCCCGGGGGTTCTATCTCTGAGGAAACTCAACACAAATTCAAAGCACCTGGGAGGAGGGGTTCTGGCCAAGCAATACGTCGGAGGGAGGAGGGAAGGAAGGACGCCCTCCCAGGTACACACCTGTGAGCCCTGAGTGGGAGTCAGGGGAGACAGAGTTTGACAAGCTGGGAGGAGAGCTGTCTGTCTGCCTGTCTGTCTGTCTTCCAAGTGGAAACTGGGGGTGGAGCAGGCAGGGAGGTAGAGGCTGCCTCACTTGTCAGAATTAGCAAGTTTCACAGTTGGGCAACACTCAGACACGCACGGAATACAGACACACGCGTGCACATGCATCCTGCCTCCAAACAGAGAAGGTCAGACCTGCGTTTACACAGGCTGCATGGCTACATGAGTACACAGAGACACACGCATGTGGGACACTCAGCCATGCATGGAGCAGGCACCTACCCCCCCACTGCTCCTCAAAATCAGACACCCGTATACCCTCGCACAGATGGACGCTACAACACACAGCCCAGCACACAGGCACGTCCGCTCGCCCCCGGGTGCACCAGCCCCCTGGGTCTGTTCCAAGGTGGAGCCTCTCACGTGAGGCCCAATGTGTCATTTCCAAACAGAAGAAACCTAGCTCCCTTGCAGCAGGAAGGAAGAGCAGGGTGTGTGGCTGGGTGGGTGGGCGCGTGGGCATGTGCGGGGGGGAGGGCATGTGTGCGAGGGAAGCAAACATGTGAGTACTGGGGCATGGTGCGCTTGGGTTGGGGGCTCTAAGGTTGGGTGGGGGAAGGAGGCTGGGGAAACAGAGTGTGCCTGTGAGGGGGTGTGTGTGCCGCCTGGTCTGTGTGCAGTGGGTGTGGGTGTTTGTCTCCCTGTATCCGCCTTCTCTCCCGTCCTGGACTTTTAGCCTTCCTGGGTTTACCTTCCTCATGTCTTGCCTCTTCCCTTTCGGGGCTCAAATTGGGTGCCCTGGTGGAGGAGGGGGGCACGCTCCAGGACCTAGTCCAACCCCAGACACTGCTTGAGGCTTCCCTCTAGCTCCCCCTCCCTTCCTTTTCTCTCTTTCCTCCCTCCCTCTCTTTCTCCCTCCCCCCCCCTCAGGCTGGCGTGCCAGGGGGTGGGACATGCCAATCACTGGCTGTGCCTCTCCCGCTGCCAGCACAGGGCGCAGCTCCCCCCGGGAGCCAGGTGTTTGGGTCCCTGGAGACGCTGCCGGCCCCCGGGGAGGTAGTGGGACTGAGGACCCTGCAGACCCCTCTCCAGCCCCTTGGTGAGTACATTTGGAAGGGCTTGGGAGAAGCTGCACTGAGATGGGGACAGAAGCAGGGTCCTTGGTAGGGTAGGACAGGGAGGTGGATTAGACAGAAATAGGAATGGACCCCAGAGAGAGGAGGAGGTCAGGGAGGGGTCTAGAGGGCAAAGGAAGCTGTGTAGCATTGGACATTGACTGCTCCAAACACCCTGTCTCCTGGCTTTGAATGGATACATCTGATGTTTTTCTGGGCTTCAGCTGGCCGAGAAGATGGAGACCCCCCCTCAGGAAAACTGACCTGGGGCCCGCCCAGAAGGGAGTAGGCTGCGTTGTAGCAAATGAAGCCCCCAGCACTTAGGGAGCCAGGGGGCAGCCACCAGCATGCTGTGGGTGGTTGACCCCCCCTTTAATTGGGGCACCCGTCCCAGAACCTCCTCCTCTCCTTCCTCAGGGTACCCTGAATCCCACAACTCCCATCTACCTCAGCTTCCCGAAGATGGACTGAACTAGGCTGCTGGCCAGACAGACAAGCTGGATACCAAGGTGGGTGTCGGGGCCAGAAGCCAGCAGGAGACCAGGCAAAGAGCCCCAGGGCTCTTTGGGGACAAATGGGCACATGGATGGCCACACCAGCCAGGAAACGTGGCCTTGACGTGTGCAGGGACTCAGAGGGCCCTCCCTACATGCCTAGTATCTTGGGCTACCACAGGGCAAGTCTTAGTCCTATGTCCAGGCAATGCACGGACACTAATGGGCACCTATACCAGGTACCCACCCCAGTGCCCTCAGACTCCACAATGTGGGGATAGGCTGGGGGCCAAAAGCTCTGGTTCTTGCAGAATTGCCAGCTCCTGTGTAGGCAGCTGGGGCGGGGGCAGTCAGCTTTCATTAGGTCATTCAGACACGTGCAACTGAGGGGTTGCCAGGGCCAATGAAGAGAGGTTCAGGGCTTCCCACAAAGCACACCTGCAGCTCCACCCAGGCTGACCCAGGCCCCCTGCCCGACTGGCCGGAAGGAGTCAGGCAGTCTCTAACAGCTGGACAGTCTCCTGTCCCTCAGTAATCAGCTGCTCACTGAGCTGTCAGATGAGAGTTCTCTGCCCCTGACCTCAGCCACTAGGCAAGCTGAGATCGCTGAGATCTCCGCCGAGATATGAGAGAGGAGGAGATACTGAAATGGACTGCAGAAGATGGACTCTCAGCTGGCAGCTGGCGGCTGGAAGTCTGAGAGCTGGATCCTGGTGCAACTGGGAGTCCACAGTGCAAAGGGGCTAGACAGAGGCCACGAAGGACTGAGAAAGGACCTTCCCATTGTACAGATGGAGGGACTGAGGCTGGGAAAGGGACATATTCATGATCAGAGAAGGGATATTTAGGAGTCCATTGGGGCTTAGACCCTTTCTCTCACCCTTAGCAAATGCTGCAAGCTGCCGCCTCCACGAACAGGAAGGTAGGGTGGGGGAGCAGGGGTGCAGCAAGCTCTATGTGGCAGGAGCTTGAGTTCCCAGCGGGTGGGGCAGAGAGAGGTGGGTGAAAACACTGGGTTTCTCCTCCGATGTGGTACCATGGTGATGCCTACAAGGGCGGGGGAGGGAGGGAGAGAGAAAAAAGGAAATGGGGAGAGAAGTTCATGCCAGAGAGGATGATGAGGGGCCCGGCACCTCTGATGCCACATTGACAGTGCCAGAATGAGGTCTAGGGCCCAGCTCTGGCATAGTCCAGCTAAAGTCAGGCAAATTTGGCAGTGGTTCTAGGGCTGATGCTCCTCCGCTTCTGGCCGAGCAGTGCATTTATGTAGCATTTCACTGATGGCTGCTGCCCTCCACAGGGCTAGTTGGCACTCCCAATGGTGACTGTTAAACCCGAAAATGTGATAAATCCTATTCGTTTACTCCCTCATGCCCAAGGCCAGGCATCAGGGGTGGAAATTTTGTATACCTTTAACAAGTTAAGAGCTATCTCCAGAGAGAACTTAACCCAGGGCAAGAGAGCTGCCTTGGGCAGGCTGGCTTCTGGGTTAAGGCCCCAGCAGAAAGAACCTTTGGATAGATCTGACCAGCAGAAGCACCCAGCTCACTGCACATGTGAGGCCAAAGGTGCCCAGCCCCACAGGCCCCTCCACATACCTCTTCTCCTCCATATTGTCCCGTCTCCCTAGCCAGGGTTCTGCTGGTTTCCAGACCTAGAATCACAAGATGACTCCATTCCTCCCTCCTAAATTTCTGCCCCAGCATCCTTTGCCTTCCCTTCTACACTCCTTGGCCAGCAATAAGGTTTAGGGAAGCCTGGTGTTCAGGAGCCCCTCTCCCCAGCTCTCTCCCACTGCCTCCCCTTGTGGCTCTTTCCCCTCCCCACCACTCTCACCAGCCAGATCCCCAGCCCCTAGGGACTGGTCCAGGGCCCTGGCAGCCAACAGTCTGGCCTGCTGCACCAGAGTCTCTGACCTCATCCCTTAACCCTTTGAGCCCAGGCTAACATTTTCCACAGTGACAGGCACCATAGTATGTCCACACCTGTCCTGTCACCTCACTTACCTTCCCTGCAGCTGAATGATGCAGGGTTTCCTTGATCCATTTTACAGACAAAGGTGCTCTTAGCTATTTTCTCCCATGCTCTCATGCCAGGCAGGACCTCACTCAAGGAAGTAGGGGCTGGGCAGATGGGGGAATGTGGGGAGCTGGAAGAAGCAGAGGGGTTCTGGGCCATGCTCGGAGCCAGTCCTGACACCAGCAGACCTATCCTCCACATGAAGTCAAGTACATATTCATGTATTTACTCCACAGATGTTTACTGAGCAACTGCTATGTACAGGCCCTGGGTGATGAATGAAGTGATGAATGAAGCAGACACAGCCCATACCCTGCCTCTCATAGAGCTCCAGCTGGACCTCCCCATTCCCACAGGGCTATCACCTGGCTAGATAACAGACACACACAGCTCAGATTCTGTAGGAAGGAACAATTCCTCACTGTTGACTGACTGAAACCAGGGCTTGGCCAAGCTCGTTGACAAACCCTCTATCTCCTCAAGAGCACTTGGTCTTGGAGGTAGACTGCCTGGTCCAAATCATGGTTGCATCGCTGATGAACTATAAGGTCCTTAAAGTTTTGTGGGTTTTTAGTTGTTGTTTTTTTTGTTTGTTTGTTTGTTTTTGAGGCAGAGTCTCATTATGTTGCCCTCGGTAGAGTGCCGTGGTATCACAGCAACCTCAAACTCTTGGACTTATAACAGGTAAATTAGATCAGGTATATAATGTTTAGGGCCATGTCATACATAGTAAGCAGCCAGTAAATATCAGCTGCTGTGATAACATTAGTTGTATTTTGTTTTCATTAATAGTGTTATTAAAGGCCCCCAATAGCCTTTGTCAGGAGGCCACAGTCCTGAGCAGAAAAACACCTCCCCACTTTGCTACTTTCCTGTACCACAGGAAACCCTATGAGAATGTGTCCCAACTCATCCCTACCACTCTTAACCTCTCTTAGCAATGCACATGCCCTCACTCACAAATATCCTACCTAAGAGTTCACTGCCAGCCCACAGAAAGGTAACAAGGTCAAGACAATGACTTGCCTAAGGTCACAGAGCAAGACAAGAGTTTGCAGCCAGGCAGAGACAGTGCCAAAGGCTGCCTTGGTGGGGAGGCTTCCTTCCACCTACTGCAAACCCCATTGATGAACTCTCCCAGCCTTTATGGATGTCTTTACAGAATGTGCTCTGCAAATTCAGCTTCAAGACCCCCTTCCAAGCCTCCTTTATAGAATTTCTGGAGCTACCACTGAACCCTGGTACCCTAACTCTCAGCCTAGGGCTGGTCTCCCCAAGGGAATCTGCCACAATTACAGGAAACCAGGTTCTTCCACAACTATCACCTTGTGTGCCCCACAGTAGCCTTAAACAGGTAGAGGAGTGCCCTGAATCAAGAATTAAGGATACTGGCTCGGCGCCTGTGACTCAACGGGCTAAGGCGCCAGCCACATACACCTGAGCTGGCAGGTTCGAATCCAGCCTGGGCCCACCAAACAACAATGGTGGCTGCAACCAAAAAATGGCCGGGCGTGTGGTGGGTGCCTGTAGTCCCAGCTACTTGGGAGGTGGAGGCAAAAGATTCGCTTGAGCCCAGGAATTGGAGGTTGCTGTGAGCTGTGATGCCACAGCACTCTATCCAGGGTGAGAGCTTGAGGCTCTGTCTCGAAAAAAAAGAATTAAGGATACTTGTACTAGGTCATACAGCAGGGACAAGAGCACGGCTCCAGAAGCCTTCTCCTGAGCTCTTTCACTGTCCAAGACAGTTTTGGGAGGGGAGGGAGCCCTGTTCTGATTGTGGTGAAAAAGTCCTTCATTGACTTCATCAATCTCTTCTTCGTCAGGGGACAGACAAGTCTCCTCATAGGCGAAGAAGGTCTAGCAGGTGGCAAGAATCCGCCTCCAATTGCCCAGAACCTCTGCCCCTCTCCACCCTCCCCCAGCCACCCCAGATGGGAGGCCTTAGCCATCACAGCACACAGGTGGGGCAGAAAGGAGTTGCCCAAGTGGAAAGAACACAGACTTGGCACCTGCGGGTCTGAGTCAGAATCCCAACTCCACCTCTGTGGGACCATCAGAAAACCCTTTAGATCCCCTGAGCCTCAGTATCCTCACCTATAAAATGAAAATAGAAACCCCCAATGTGTGTCCATTAGGTGTCCTATGATTAGGGAAAATGATATCATACATCAAATGCCTGGCAAGCAGGAGGTACCAATTATGGTGGTTATCAGTAGGACTATTTAAGTGGGAGAATTGGAAGGGACTTCCATACATCAAGGCAAAGGACTGCCAGTTTCTTTACCTCCAAGGACCCCCCTCCCTATGCTACTTCTCCCAGGTCCCTGTCCTAAAGCATTTTTTTAATTCCCCAAAGTTTTATAGCTAGCCTTGTGATAGGCAGAGGTCACCAAGTTCCCAAGCTGAGTTGACACCATTCCAGTCCCAAGTGGAGGAACCTAAGTGAGTGCTCAGCCTTGCCCAAGGGTTTGATTCCTTTTTGTTCAGCATCTTGAGATGTTGGTTTGGGGACTCCATAAAATCTCCCCAGATGGCAAGCTGGTCCAACTCCTCCACTACCAACGAGTAAACTGGAAACCAGAGAGGGGCTATGGGAGTCTGGAGGGAAAGAGGCTTGCTGAGAAGGGGCTACAGTGGAGGGCTATAGTGGAATGTCTGTTTCAATTCCAGAAGCTGGGGGATAAGGGCGGTAAGTGAATGAAAATTGAGTGATTACTGATGGTCACACAGCTAGGAAGGGACAATTCCAAACTCAAGCCTGGGATCTACAATTTCAGGACTAGGGTGAGTTAAGTGAGGCACTCACCACAGAGCAAAATTTTAAAGATGAGGGCACAGAAAGACTCACTAGTCAAGATACATAATAATGTAATATAATATTTTAAAAAGTCAAATAGCAAATTATAGCCCACAAGCTGGCCATCTGTTTTTGCAAATAAAGTTTTATTGGAAACAGGGCCAGAATCAGAGTGAAGCAAGTGAGAGAGGGCTATGCAAGTGCAGGGCTGGAGCCTATCTTTGTTTAAGATATTGTTCATCATGGACTTTATGAATTAATTTCCATCTTTATAAATATTATATGAAAATATCTTCTCAAGTACTGAGTTTAAGATACCCCTTAAATCTTGCACCTGAAACAAGTGCCTGACTCACCTTGCCCTAGTCCTAGCTGCTGTGAAACAAGGAGCCAAGCTTTGATGTCTCACAAGCTGATGAGAGGTCCCTGCAGCTGGGTATGGTGCAGCCTCTCAAGCCAGCAACCTCCTCTTGTCCAAAGAACCTTTTCAGGTCTTTGCCCACGGTCCAGGGTTACAGAGTTGTTCCAGGATACTGGGGAGGTGGGGGGGGGGGGTTGCGACATGGGACACAGCACCCAGTCAAGGACCCAGGAGACCTTGGACTAAATGATCCCTTCTGCCCCATTTTCTCTGGGCCTCAGTTGCTCCCTTTGTGCAATGGGCATTAAATAGCAATGAATTCAGAAAATCAAAGTGACAAGAATTGTATAGGGCAAATTCTCAAGGGTAGCATCCACCAGCTGCCTCACTGATACAGCAAACCTCAGTAATCAAGACAAATCATACTTTAAAGTAATATTCTTAAAAATTCAATTGGCCAACTACAGCCCTAAGGCTGACCTTCAGTTTTTGTAAATGAAGTTTCATTGGAACAAACTGCTTGGACTCAAATCCTGGTTGCATGATCTTATGCAAATTCTCATGCTTTTCTCAGCCTCAAATTCCTCAGCTATAAAATGTGAAGAAAACAAGGGATGGTGCCTGTCGCTCAAAGGAGTAGGGCGCTGGCCCCATATACCAGAGGTGGCAGGTTCAAACCCGGCCCCAGCCAAAAACTGAAAAAAAAAAAAAAAAAAAAAGACTGGGGCAGCGCCTGTGGCTCAGCAAGTAGGGCACCAGCCCCATATACCAAAGATGGTGGGTTCAAACCCGGCCTCAGCCGAACTGCAAAACAGAAAAATAGCCGGACGTTGTGGTGGGCGCCTGTAGTCCCAGCTACTCGGGAGGCTGAGGCAAGAGAATCGCCTAAGCCCAGGAGTTGGAGGTTGCTGTGAGCTGGGTGATGCCATGGCACTCTACCAAGGGCGATAGAGTGAGACTCTGTCTCTACAAAAAACAAAAAACAAACAAAAAAAAACAATAGGGGTGGTGCCTTTGGCTCAAAGGAGTAGGGCACTGGCCCCATATACCGGAGGTGGCAGGTTCAAACCCGGCCCCAGCCAAAAACTGAAAAAAATAAAATAAAAATAAAATGGAGAAAACAGGTTCCAGTTAAGATTAAATGAGATTATGCAGATAAGCCCTTTAGCAATGACTCAGGGAGCAATAAATAACAACAGTGACCATTATTATTAGTTGCTATTATTGTCCTATCAGAGATTTTTAATACAAGAAGTAGACATTCCTACACAGGAAGGCGCCCTCATTGCTACATACTGAAAGTTAATGAGAACTTAGTGCTGCAAATACCAGGCGCTGTTCCCAGGATTAAGCTGATTTAGTCCTCCCAGTGCCTGGAGGTGTTAGCCATGGTATTAGCTAATAGGTATCATCCACATTTTTCAGGTGAGGAAACCATGACAAAGAAATTATGTCACCATCAATAATCACACACTCTGAACAAGTGCAGTGGCTCACCGCTGTAATTCCAGCACTCTGGGAGGCTGAGGCAGGGGGATTACTTGAGCTCAGGAATTCAAAACCAGCCTGAGCAAAAGCAAGACCCTATCCCTACTAACAATAGAAAAATTAGGGCTCGGCGCCTGTGGCTCAATAGGCTAAAGGCGCCAGCCACGTATACCTGAGCTGGAGGGTTCGAATCCAGCCCGGGCCGCCAAACAACAATGACAGCTGCAACCAACAAATGGCCGGGTGTTGTGGCGGGCGCCTGTATTCCCAGGTACTTGGGAGGCACAGGCAAGAGACTCGCTTGAGCACAGGAATTAGAGATTGCTGTGAGCTATGATGCCATAGCACTCTACCCAAGGTGACAGCTTGAGGCTCTGTCTCAAAAAAAAAAAATTGGCTTGGCGCCTGTGGCTCAGCGGGCTAAGGCGTCAGCCACGTACACCTGAGCTGGCAGGTTCGAATCCAGCCTGGACCCGCCAAACAACAATGACGGCTGCAACCAAAAAAAAATGGCCGGGCCTTGTGGCAGGCGCCTGTAGTACCAGCTACTTGGGAAGCGGAGGCAGGAGACTCGCTTGAGCCCAGGAATTGGAGGTTGCTGTGAGCTGTGATGCCATGGTACTCTTTCCAGGGTGACAGCTTGAGGCTCTGTCTCAAAAAAAAAAAAAGAAAAATTAGCCAGGCATTGTGGCAGGCCCTGTAGTCCCAGGTACCCAAAGGCTGAGGCAGGAGGAATTTCTTGAACCCAGGAGTTTGAGGTTGCTGTGAGCTAGGCTGAGGCCAATGGCACTCAAGCTCAGGTGACTCTGACTTAAAAAAAAAAAAATTCTGTGCTCAAGCCTGTAATCCTAGCACTCTGGGAAGCCGAGTGGGGTAGATTGCTTGAGCTTAGGAATTCAGACCAACCTGAGCAAGAGCAAGATCCCTTCTCTACTAAAAAATAGAGGCATAGTGCTGGGCACTGTAGTCCCAGCTACTCATAAGGCTGAGGCAAAAGGATCACTTGATCCCAACACTCTGAGGTTGCCATGAACTAGGACATCATAACACTCTACTCAGGATGACATAGCTAGTCTCTGTCTCAAAAAAAATTAAAATTATCACATAGCTGGGCACAGTGGCTTACACCTGTAATCCCAGCACTTGGGAGGCTGAGGCTGGTGGAACTTGTAGTTCAGGACCAGCCTGAGCAAGAGCAAGACCCCCGTCTCTTAAAAAATAGCTGGTCAGGCTTGGCGCCTGTGGCTCAATGTGCTAAGGCACCAGCCACGTACACCTGAGCTGGTGGGTTCAAATCCAGCCTGGGGCCTGCCAAACAACAATGATGGCTGCAACCAACAAATGGCCAGGCGTTGTAGCAGGTGCCTGTAGTCCCAGCTACTTGGGAGACAGAGGCAGGAGACTTGCTTGAGCCCTGGAATTGGAGGTTGCTGTGAGCTGTGATGCCAGAGCACTCTATCCAGGGTGATAGCTTGAGGCTCTGTCACAAAAAAAAAAAATAGCTGGTCAGGGCGGTGTCTGTGGCTCAAGGAGTAGGGCGCCGGCCCCATAAACTGGATATGACGGGTTCAAACCCAGCCCTGGCCAAAAACTGCAAAAAAAAAAAAAAAAAATAGTTTGTCATTGTGGTAGGCACCTGTAGTCCCCGCTACTTGGGAGGCTGAGGCAAGAGAATCGCTTAAGCCCACGAGTTTGAGGTTGCTGTGATCTGTGATGCCACAGCACTCTACTGAGGACAAAAAAAGTGAGACTCTGTCTCAAAAAAAAAAAAAAATTATCACACACTCAGTAAATGGTGTTGCCCGGATTCAGATCCAGACAGTCTGGCTCCAGAGTCCAGGTTCCTTAACTACGATGTTACACATGGCCCCTCCTGTGCAACCTGTCCCAGATACACGGACAGACACAGACCTTGCTCGTTCTGTCCCATGCTAAAGTCACCACACCGAGAGCTGCTCTGACACACTGACAGTTCACTCTCAACCACACACCACCCAGCCCAGCTATCATAGGGAGAGTACTTCAGTCTGTTACAGGCCTGGGGCCTCAAAAACACCAAAGGTTGGTGGGCCCCTGCTGAACATCACTCCCTTGGAAATTTTCCAACAATACAGCCCCTGAAGACCATAACCGTAACTTGGGGGGGGACCCTCAATCTCTTCAATGAATAGATGGGTGCCTAAGGCCCAGAACAGAAAGTGACCCACCAAATTACAAGGCAAAGGCCATGGCTGAGCTGGCTGAGACCCTCAGCCTTCACTGTGGCTTCACCTTGGCCCGTAAAAGTTGCTAAGGGTCCTGGCCTCCCTTTCTCCTTACCCAGACTTAGTGTCTGGGCCAGACTCCAGATCCAAGAAAATTCTGGAGGATCTTCCCATTTCTCTTGCTTCCCCCTACTCAGCTGGGGCCCAGGAACAGACTGCAAGAGGGAGGGAGGCCACCCACATCCCATCTGGGGCCAGACCCCTACTTATGTGGTAGCTGGGGCCCTTGTCCTTGAGGCCTCATTTCACCCCCAACCTTCTTACCACCAAGCAAGCAGCCACGCCCAGCACAACTTTCCCTGCTCTCCTTATAAAGCAGGGTTTTTCAACCTTTTTTTATCTCATAGCACACTTGAACCTGTAGTTAAATTTCCACAACACACTTTTATGTTCATCAAAAAAAAGAGCAAAAAATAGAATATACTTACTGTGCTTTGAACTTCTTTCAAAAATAATTCAATTAATGAGCTTAAAAATTTTTCATGGCACACCAGTTGAAAATCACTGTCATAGAGGGTCCAATTCAACTGCAAACACCACCTTCCTCATGTATGTATGTAAAGCCACATGCAGAGAAAAATGTACAGACACAAATACACACATACACGCGCACACAGTGCCCCTTCTCTTCTCTGGAGCCCTTCCTGTTCCTCCCACCTGTCATTAGATGGAAGACTCCAATGGGATCCTCACACCCAGTGAGAGTGGGCACAACCCACGTCACCATGGCCAAGCTTTGCAGCTGCTCAGAGCCACAGTTGCCTTAAAGTGAGATGTAATGAGAGACCTTCACTACAGAGATGTACCATAGTTAAATGAAATAACTCAATTAAGGGCTTAGCACTGTGTCTAGCATGTAGTAACTACTCAGTAAATGAGCACTTTAATAAAATTGAGTGAAATGCTTTGAAAATCTGGGAGAACTATATACAAAGTTAGTCTCTTTTCAACTCCTACCACAAAAGTTAAGCAAGACAGGAATTAGTAGTAATTTCTCAATAAGAAAACAAACTCTGGCACGCACCTGTGGCTCAACGGGTCAAGGTGCCAGCCACGTACACCTGAGCTGGCGGGTTCGAATCCAGCCCAGACCCGCCAAACAACAATGACGGCTGCAACCAAAAAATGGCCGGGCGTTGTGGTGGACACCTGTAGTCCCAGCTATTTGGGAGGCAGAGGCAAGAGATTCGCTTGAGCCCAAGAATTGGAGGTTGCTGTGACCCAGCACTCTACCCAGGGCAACAGCTTGAGGCTCTGTCTCAAAAAAAAAAAAAGAAAGAAAGAAAGAAAACTTAAACTCATTGTCTGAATGATGAAACTGGCGTAAAGACTCAGATCCCTGAATTCCTTCCGGGGCGCGGTGGCTCACGCTTAGCACTCTGAGAGGCCAAAGGCAGGTGGATTTCCTGAGCTCAGAGGTTCAAGACCAGCCTAAGCAGAGTGAGACTTTGTCTCTAAAAAAATAGCTGAGTGGGTGCCTATAGTCCCAGCTACTTGGGAGGCTGAGGCAAGAGATTTACTTAAGCCCAAGAGTTTGAGGTTGCTGTGAGCTATGATGCCATGACATTCTACTGAGGGCAACAAAGTGAGACTGTCTCAAAAAAAATAGAATTAAATTAAATTAAAAATTAAAACATTGGGAGGGGAGGGAAGAGGGGAGGATGGGTGGAGGGAGGGTAATTGGTGGGACCACACCTACCATGCATCTTAGAAGGGTACAGGTGAAAGTTACTAAATGCAGAATATAAAGGTCTTAACACAATAACTAAGAAAATGCCATGAAGGCTAAGTTAACCAATTTGGTGAAAATGTTTCAGATTGTATATGAAACCAGCACATTGTACCCCATGGTTGCATTAATGTACACAGCTATGATTTAATACAAAAACAATTTTTAAATGAACATCTTCTGAATTCCAGAGCCACCTGTGCTGCGGGCAAATCTTGTGGCTGAGAAAGTGCTTTATAAACGATCACGTGTGAGCACCAGAAAGTGAGGATGCTGCTGTCTGGCCCAAAGCTGTGTGAGGACAGGGGCTATGCCCTTAGCCCCTTTCCCTCTGGGCATCAGAGATCCAGTGGCCCTGCCAAAGCTCATGTCCTTTCTTTTCAGGTGATGACCTTCCTCTGAGGAAGCCCTGTAGGGTGACTAGAGGAAGAGGCTGCCCACCCTGCCCCACCTGGCCACCATGAACACCTCAGCCCCACCTGCCGTCAGCCCCAACATCACCGTCCTGGCACCAGGAAAGGGTCCCTGGCAAGTGGCCTTCATTGGGATCACTACAGGCCTCCTGTCCCTGGCCACAGTGACGGGCAACCTGCTGGTACTCATCTCCTTCAAGGTCAACACAGAGCTCAAGACAGTCAATAACTACTTCCTGTTGAGCCTGGCCTGTGCCGACCTCATCATTGGCACCTTCTCCATGAACCTGTACACCACCTACCTGCTCATGGGCCACTGGGCTTTGGGCACACTGGCTTGCGACCTCTGGCTGGCCTTGGACTATGTGGCCAGCAACGCCTCGGTCATGAATCTGCTGCTCATCAGCTTTGACCGCTACTTCTCCGTGACCCGGCCGCTGAGCTACCGCGCCAAGCGCACACCACGCCGGGCAGCTCTGATGATTGGCCTGGCCTGGCTGGTTTCTTTCGTCCTCTGGGCCCCAGCCATCCTCTTCTGGCAGTACCTGGTAGGCGAACGGACGGTGCTGGCCGGGCAGTGCTACATCCAGTTCCTCTCCCAGCCCATCATCACCTTTGGCACAGCCATGGCCGCCTTCTACCTCCCGGTTACAGTCATGTGCACGCTCTACTGGCGCATCTACCGGGAGACGGAGAACCGGGCACGGGAGCTGGCAGCCCTTCAGGGCTCTGAGACACCAGGCAAAGGGGGTGGCAGCAGCAGCAGCTCAGAGAGATCTCAGCCCGGGGCTGAGGGCTCACCAGACACTCCTCCAGGCCGCTGCTGTCGCTGTTGCCGGGCCCCAAGGCTGCTGCAGTCCTACAGCTGGAAAGAGGAAGAGGAAGAGGATGAAGGCTCCATGGAGTCACTCACATCCTCAGAGGGTGAGGAGCCCGGCTCTGAAGTGGTGATCAAGATGCCTATGGTGGACCCCGAGGCACAGGCCCCCACCAAGCAGCCCCCCCGGAGCTCCCCAAATACAGTCAAGAGGCCAACCAGGAAAGGGCGGGATCGAGCCTGCAAGGGCCAGAAGCCCCGTGGGAAGGAGCAGCTGGCCAAACGGAAGACCTTCTCACTGGTCAAGGAGAAGAAGGCAGCTCGGACCCTGAGTGCCATCCTACTGGCCTTCATCCTCACCTGGACACCATACAACATCATGGTGCTGGTGTCCACTTTCTGCAAGGACTGTGTCCCCGAGACCCTGTGGGAGCTAGGCTACTGGCTGTGTTACGTCAACAGCACCATCAACCCCATGTGCTACGCACTCTGCAACAAAGCCTTCCGGGACACCTTTCGCCTGCTGCTGCTCTGCCGCTGGGACAAGAGACGCTGGCGCAAGATTCCCAAGCGCCCGGGCTCCGTGCACCGCACCCCCTCCCGCCAATGCTGATGGCCCTTCTCCTGCACCCCTGCACCCAAGTCCCTGGGAAAGGCCGGCGGAAAGCGGGCAGAGGCTGCATCCTCAGCCCCAGGGCCCGGCTCAGGCCTCACCTGGCTTCCCAGGCCCCTAGGTCACCTTCCTGGACAGCCCAGAGAGACCCTGCCAACTTTCCAAACTTTGCTATTCCCAGCCAGGGAGTGAAACCCGGGGAACTGGTTTTTCTGTTCCCTGCTGGGTGGGAATGGGCTCTTCACCAGGAAGAAGGCCCGGGAGGAGGATCCGGCCTTTGGGCTCCTGTTTGCGTTTAGGCAGGAAGTCAGGAGCCAGCAGGGCGGGCAGGGAGAAAGAGGCTTAACTTTAGTCTTCCTTGGGTCAGTGGTGGCCCACATTGTGCTGTGAGACAGCGCCCTCTGGGGGCCACATCCCAGAACTGACACCAACACCTGAGAAAGAAAACCTTGGCATCGCAGGGAGCTGGGGATCCACTCTCTCCACAGGCGGAACCCGCCCAGCTGGGCCCCAGGCACGCTCCCCAGGATTGTCCAGCCTCCTTACAAATGTCCCCAGAGCATCCCTATGTGGGTCACCCCAAGGCAAATTTCCAAGTATAAGCAGCGCAACAACACCAGAGAGGACCAGCTTAGCCAGTCACACCTCAAGTCCAGAGGCAGCAGCAGAACCTGGCTGCAGGGGTTCTGACTGTCCAACCATGTCATTTTCCTGGGTTCAGAGGGCCTGGGTGCTTGCTAGTGAGCCCCATCCCACACCCACACCCCTTGCCCAGAAAAGCCTCAGTCCCCCCCTCCTGGCTCACAAGGATCTGTTCTGTGCAGACCCAGCCAGGCCTCCCGCATGCTGCCTGCCTCCAGCCCTGCCCCACACAGGCCTGGCCCAGCCAGCACTTTCTCTCCATGCATGGCCTCCCAGCCACCCTGACCTCCAGGCCCAGCCTGGCCCCAGATGTTCTATCCTTCCATCCTCAGCAAGTGCTGAGTCTGTGAATAAAGCCACATAACCAGCGGGCACTAAGGGGCCTTCCTCCCTGTGTTGGCTCAAGGCCCTGATCTCAGGCCAAGGCAGGATGGGGCAGGGAGGACCCATGTACTGTAAAATGTGAAAGTAGTTCCAGGATGGGCAACACAGAGCGGCTGGATCTACCAAAGCCTGTGGGCTCCAGCATCATGGGGTCCCTGGCTCAGGTGAGTAGGGCTCTAACAGGCAGACCTGGGCTTTGGAAATGGGTCAATAAGGCAAAATAAACTGCCCTTGCCCACATCCCTGCATATTCTCTGTTGGTCCCGCCATACCTAGGGAGAAGAGAACTGCTCCTGAAGCAGGAGTTTGCTTTCCAGAAGCAAACCCTCATTTAGAGGTGGGGAGACTAAGGCCCAGAAGCCTAGAAGGATTGCTCAGGGTTAGGCCACAGGGCAATACCTAGGCTTCCAAGCCTCCTGACCCTGGACTGTGGAAATGCAAGGCTTGGAGTATTTAAACAAAAAATGCTCCATCAAAGGAACACTTAGGCCAGGTTATAAGATACTTTATTGGTGAGGATTCCCCAAAGCCTAAAACAATGGAATCCTAGAGAGATTAATTCCATAGTCTAGAACAGTGGTTCTCAAAGTGTGGCTGTTACTAGAGGTCCCTACGATCACCTTTAGGTTCAATGATTTGCTAGAAGGATGCAACTCAGCATAGCTGTTATACTTGCAATTAATTCTAGTGAAGGAATACAGATTAGAACAGCAACAGAAAACAATGGTGCAAAGGGCAGAGTCCAGGAGAAACCAGAAGCAAGCTTCTGATTGTCGTCTCCCAGTGGTCTGCAAGCAGTGCTGAATTCCCCACATGATGTGTGACAACACACATGAAATATTGCCAACCAAAAAAGCTCATCAGATCCTTGGTGTCCAGTGTTTTTACTAAAAGTTGATCGTGGAGGCATGGCTAACCATCCACCTGGCTGACAGTGGTTACTCAATCTCCAGCCCTTTGTGAGGTTAAACTGGAACAAAAACATTCTCACCACAAAGGATATTCCAAGGGCTTAGTGTTATCTATCTCCCAGGAGTTAGGTAAAGCCAAACCTTCCTTGAAATATGCAGGCTTTGGACAACCCTGCTGAGTAAATCTTTTAGTTCACAGTGCTCCTAATCAGTTACATCAATATCACCTTGGAAATTGTTAGATGTGTAAATTCTCATGGTCACCCTAGATTTGCTAAACCAGAAACTCTCAGAATGGAACCCAGCCATCTGCTTTAATAAGCCTTCCAGGCGATTCTGACGCAGGCTAAAGTTTGGGCATCTCTGATCTAGAGGGTCCAGGGTGGAGATAAACACCAACAGAAGAGGAGTGGGGATTCACCCCACACACAGTTGTTGAGACTCAAAAGGTTTTGGAAAGGAAGCTTCCCACACTATGGGCAAGGGCATCCATCCACCGGGGAAACAGACTAGACAGGCTAGCCAGGAGCCAGCAGGAAGCATAGCACTTTGGGAATGACCCAAGGATGAAATCTCCATGCCCTTCTCCAAGCAACACAGGTTGTCAGCTCCTAAGAGTGTGCCTCCCTGGCCACTGCTTCCTCATAGCCTGGAGACTCCTTTGGGCCTCAGAACTGAGGTAGCCAAACAGTGTTGGGAGACCAGGATTTTTGGAGTCAGATAAACCTGACCTCTACTGAAGGCCAAAAGTTGGGAGAATCAAAGCTGGTATTCAGATCAGGAATGGGGCTAGCAGGTCACACCTGCTCCTTGTCCCAGACACAGGTCCTCCCTGCCATCTCTTTCCCCGAGCAACCTTAGGCATGTCTCTTATTGTCAGCGCCCTTATCTCTGGAAGAGGAACAAGACCTGGCAGAAGAGCTAAGAGGATGAGAGGGACTATAGGAAAAGCACCTCACTGGCCCTCCAATCAGTGTTTCCACTGGACTAAACTGCTCACAGGTAAATGCCAGAAACCAGGGCCAGTTTCAGACCCAGCTTCTTCCTTACCCTTCCAGCTTGAGTTACGAAGAGCTCAGAGTCTCCTAATGCCCAGGCCCTGGGAGAAGAAACTTCCACCCCAGATTAGTTAAAGGAACGGAGAGGAGCAAGCCTGGTGGGAGAGGGTACGCATTCCAGGAAGGCTGCTCAGAGATGAGGTCTGTGCCTTGCGGGACTCTGAAGCAAGACCCAGCTGCCAGGGAGTGGAGGAAATGGCATGGGCCGGAAGGGAGAGGTAGCTGGACATGGCATCTGTCCACCCCAAACACTGAACCCCTGAGGGAGTCTTTCTTGGCTCCAGAAACAAAGGCTATTTCGTGCCTAAGCAGGAAGTAGGGAAAGAATGAAGTGGCTTTGTGAATGCCACCTCCTCCCCTAGGGCTACCACCAGGTTGGAGCAGGCTTGGAGAAGGGGAAACATATTAGGATCCTCTCTCCCACCCTGACCCCTGCTCCATTCCCACCAAATCACTCTTGTGCCATCTGCTGGTAATTATGGGAATAGTCCTGCCCGGAACCTGCCTGGGTTTGCTTCCCAGACAACAGTACAGAACTCAGGACACATTAACGTTTAGGTGGCCTTGGCTACCCTAGTTCCTGCCCCAAACCTCATCAGGACTATAAGGCCCCAGGAGGATCGGCTCACTTGGCTACTACTATAAACCTGCACAGACAGGCCCTGCCTCTTGGCCAGCATGCCAACCTCGCCAACTAGGAGACAGAAGAGAGGCAACTTGGCATCTAGGGATAGCTCCATCTTCTCCTAGAGCCTGCCAGACTTGTGGAATACTTGGTTTCATTCTTAGGAGCCTGGCTCAGATTTCACAGAACCATGCTGACCCAGCCAGAAATCTAGACTGGTGCCTGTTCACCTTTAAAGTACAAAAGCCTGGGCGGTGCCTGTGGCTCAGTGAGGAGAGCGCCAGCCCCATATACCGAGGGTGGTGGGTTCAAAACCTAGCTGAGCATTGTGGCGGGCGCCTGTAGTCCCAGCCACTTGGGAGGCTGAGGCAAGAGAATCGCCTAAGCCCAGGAGTGAGAGGTTGCTGCAAGCTGTGCGATGCCACGGCACTCTACTGAGGGCGATAAAGTGAGACTCTGTCTCTACAAAAAAAATTAAAAATAAAAATAAAGTACAAAAGAAAGAAAGTCCCCACACCAGTCTCAGGCTCTAAAGGGCCTGAGCTTATTGCCTCTGACATCTTTGTTGTTGGCATCTTTGTTAACACGCACAAACTGCATAACTCCAGGAATCAGACTATTGCACAAAAACAGGACTAAAAACTGTTCTCAGCCCCTGTCTCTCCCCTCCCCCTGAGTTTTACTCTCCTTTTCAATACTTCTTGGTACTGCCTGTACCCAGTCTATTTCCTGAACAGTTCCCAAATTCATCCAGCTTTCTCTGTTATTCCCACAACCACTATCCTAGTGCAGACTTCTTGTCCAAAATGCTAAAACAATCCCTTAAGTCAGGGGTTAGCAAATTTTTTCTGGAAAAGGACAGATAGCAAATATTTTAGGCTCTGCTGGCCAAGGGACAATATTGAGGATTTTATGTAGGCACTCTTATATAAAACAGTCTTTGACATAACTCTTCAGCTCTGCCATTGCAGTCAAAAGCAGCCATAGATCATGTGTGGTGGCTCAGCCCTATAATCCTAGCATTTTGGGAGGCCATGGCAGGAGGATCACTCAAGGCCAGGAGTTTGAGACCAGACTGAGCAACACAGTAAGACCTCGTTTCTCCAAAAATTAGCCAGGCATAGAGGTACATGCCTGTAGTCCCAGCTACTTGGGAGGCTGAGGCAGGAGGATTGCCTGACCTCAGGAGTTTGAGGTTGCAGTGAGCTATGACAATGCCACTGTACTCCAGCATGGGTGACAGAGCAAGACTGTCAGCAAAGCTGTCTCAAAAAAAAAGTAGCCATAGACAATACATAAGTGAATGAGCATGGCTATGTTCCAATAAAATTTTATTTGAATTTCACTGAGATTTGAATTTTATATACTTTTTCATGTGTCACAATTATTAATCTTTTGTTTTTCAGCCCTTTAAAAGTGCTTTCTTAACTCATGATTGGTACAAAAACAGGCCTACCATCCATAGTTAGCCAACCCCTGCCTTACATAGCCTCACTACCATGCATTCTCCATCCTTAAGACAAAGCAATTTTGCCAAAACACAGATCAAATACTTTCAATCCTTTGCTTACAACTACCCACTCACGTGAGCCTTCAAAAGGCTTCACATTCTGCCCTGCTTTCCTCCTCAGCCTCTTCTATTACCCTTCTCTCATAGACCCTAGTCCCAGCCTCTGGAATTCTCCTGGTCCTCACACAGGTCCTATGCTCACACCCTTTATGCTTTTACTCCCAGTTTCTCTGCTTGGGATACTCTTTTTCCACTTCACCTAGAAAACTCATATACTTCCTTCAAGATCCAAATAGAAAAAACAGCCCCCACCTGAGAGGGTTGCAGGGAATCCCCTGAGGAGAGCAGGCTTCAGGTGAAGCCAGGAGGCAGAAAATGTGGTCAGAGAGGAGGTGGGATGCAGGGGCACTGGCCCCGGAGACCACCGGAGAGCTCTCAGTGGAGAGGGCTGGGAGGAAGGGCCCAGGTGGGAAAGGGAGCATGTATGTGGGGACATGTAGGGAGGGTGAGGAGAGGCTTTTTAAGTAGAAATGGCCCACATCAGCCCACTCCTCCCCTAGCAATCCTCCCTAAAGACCTATCCTGGAGAGTTTTGGGGCACTGGGCCAGCTCCAAGGTCCTGAAGAGAATGGACACTGTCATTTCATAACTATCTCTGCTCTCCCTTCACCCAAGTGCCATTCTACCGCTCGGCGGTAGCCTTGTCTAAGCCCTGAAGGAGTCTGGTGACCCAGGGAGAGACCTCTATTGAGGCAATGCCCAGAGGGCCCCATCTTTGGGCAGTAGGGGTTCTTACTTGGAACCAGTCTGATAATGGCAGGACCAGGACAGCAAGCCAGGGCTGTCCCAATCCAGAGAACCGAGCAAGGTGTTATCTCAACACTGACTCCTATACTTACAAGCTGGATGACTTGGTGTACTTATGCAACCTCTACAAACTTTCATTTCCTTACTGAGAAAGTCGAGCTGCTATATCTACCTGATAGGAAGTGCAGTTCAGATAAACATTTATTGGGCCCCCACTCTGTTCCAGAGATGCGGGGGCAGGGTGGGGGAGATAATAGAGATAAATAGGACACAGTCTCTGGCCTGGAGAGGCTCACATTCAAAGACATTTTTTTAAATTGTGGGTTGCAACACCCACCCACCCCACCCCCCAGTGAGTCATAAAATCAGAGTTATGATCAACATTTTTTCAATGAACCAGTTTAGAATAGTTTTGAAAACATCAGGGTATTAAACATAATGAAGATAAGTAGTACTTTTTTTCTTTTTTTGAGACAGAATCTCACTTTGTTGCCCTCTGTAGAGTGCCTTGGCATCACAGCTTATAGCAATCTCAAACTCTTGGGCTTACGCGATTCGCTTGCTCAGCCTCCCAAGTAGCTGAGACTACAGGTGCCTAGGTGCCTGCCACAACACCAGGCTATTTTTAGAGACATGGTCTCGCTCTGGCTCAGACTGGTCTTGAACTTGTGAGCTCAGGGAATCTACCCGCCTCGGCTTCTCAGTGTGCTAGGATTACAGGCACGAGCCAGCACGCTCAGTCAGTAGTACTTCTTGAAACTTTTGTTTCAGTTTAGACAAAGAGAACACATACATGTATGCACCCACCATAATGTAAAGTATTTCTAATGGTGAAATATGGTTCTAGGCGTTGGAAAGTGGGTTTGTGCACTGGGCTCAGGAGTTACTGAAAGGATTGAATGACATCGGGGTACAGGGATTCAGGGCTGCTATAACAAATGATGTGGCTTAGAACAACAGAACTCTGTTCTCTCCACAGTTCTGGAGGCTAAAAGGCCAAAATCAAGGTGCTTACAGGGCTATGGTCCCTCTGAAACCTATAGGAGACAATCCTTCCTCGCTTCTTCCACCTTCTCATAGCACTAGGAGGTCCTTTTCTTGCAGCTGCAGCATTTCCATCTCTGCCTCCATCATCACATGGCATCTTCCCCTCTGATGTCTGTGTCTCTCTCCCTCTTCTTTTCTTATAATTATGCACCGGTCATGTTGGATTAAGGGCCCCCTCTACTCCAGTGTGACTTTGTATCATAATCACATCTCCATTCTGTGGTACTGAGGGTTAGGGTTTCTGCACATTTTTTTGGAGAGCACAATCCAACCTAAAATACTATAAAACAGTGCTCAGCATCACATCAGACTCTCGGGGAGAGTTCTTTGGGATCGGCCCTGCAGAGAACAACCCTGGGAGCACTCAAGTGCCTGTAACTCTACGGCGTTAAGTCTGGGTGCTGGAGTTGGGAAATCCCAGTGCAGAATTCTGGGAACATAAAACATATTTCTCCAAGGGCACACCAAATAATAACTTCATTATTCTAAGCCTCAGTTTCCCTATCTGTAAAAGGGAGATGATTACACTATGACTGTTGTATGTTAAACACTCAGAAGACACTGGTTTCCTTCCCCACCGCATGTGGTCCTCATTTTCCCCTTCTCAGGCATTCTGTCTCTGCCCAGAGAAGCCCAGGGGTGAGCACTTCCATACCCAGTCCCTTCAGGGTCAGGAAATGGCTGGCACACTGTGACATAGTAGACAGTAAATGATCATTCTTACATGACATTTTTGCTGCCTGGAGCAACTGAAAACCAGACATGAAGTCCATTGATATCTCTCACTCCTATTATCCTTTTTAACATACAAACTTCTTTGAATCTCGAGGATTCTTCGAGGTGGATGCCATTGTCCCTATTTCACAGAGGGGGAAACTGAGGGTAGGAGGTTTAGGCAGGGGTGGGGCAAGGATTTCACCCAAATGGTCTGAAAGCCCATGCACCCAACAGTGTCACAATCTCTTCAGCCCCATGGACCTTACCCTCAATCCCATGTCAGCCACACCCAGGATCCTCAAATGCTCCCTCGTCCGGAGCTCAAACCCCAATATCTCACATTGTCACTGTCACCCCAATGTTCCTCACCTCCCTGAGCACCTCATCCTCTTCTAGGGCCCATCCTTTTTCTCCTAATCTTTCAGTCCCCTCCCTGACAACATTTTCCTTCCCTGAGAAGCCTAGAACATTCAGTCTTTCATCAACACCACAAACACTCATGATCCCCTGGTCCCCTTCACCCACCCACAATCCCACCACCCATCTTCGCTGACCCTACATGCAGGCAGTCACGCATTGCTGGGAAAAACTCCTGCTTCCTGGCAGGTTGGCACCAGAACAAGTGAAGGGCCCTGACCTCAGCTCAGAGGCCTCCTGGAGCCACCTCACCTTGCCTTATTCCCAGAGGCAAGTGTTTGTTCTCAATTTCCACCTCTCTCCTCATGCCCCCTACCCTCCACTTGCCTCCTGCATGTTGAGTTAAATGAGACAAGATTCTCAGACTCCCTCCCTGGGTTTATTTTACCTTGTGAGTGTAGGAGAAGGATATGACAATGCTTTCCCTCTGGCTTAACAAAGAAAACTCACAGGTATTTATACCTTCTAGAAAACAGAGATGTGAATTTAAATAGTATTGCCAGGGCAACACATTATTAAGAAAGACAAGCAATCAGAATCACAAGCTTTTTAAAAGTTAAAGGTTACTTTCACAGGACAAAGCAACAGCCTTAAATTGGATTGTCTGACAAGATTCTCTTGTTAGAGATAACATTTGCAAGGATGGTTTATATGAGGCAGAAAAGGATCTGTTTTTATTTCTGCTGCTACAGAAGAAGAGGGAACAATTTCTCCTAATCATACTGAGGAGGGTGTTTTGTTCTGTTTTGTTTCTGGGGGTTTTTTTATTGTTATTATTTTGATTTGGGTTTTCTGTCACCACCAGTTAGAAGGACCTGGAGTTTCCAAGGCAGCACTAGGCTAACATCAAATCTGCAGTTCCTGTCACCCACTGGCTGGCAATCAGCTTACAAGACCCTCAAACAGTGCCTACGCCACTCCTACATCAGGGCTTGTCAAACTTGAATGTGCACAGGATTCACTCAAAAGCAATCTAGGATATATACAGCATATGAAAACATCCCATTCTATATCCTGGAAGTATATACAATTATTGATTGTCAATTAAAGTTTTAATTTAATAGCACAAGAATATAGGGAAAAGGGCAAGGGAGGGGAGGGGAGGAGGGAGGAAGGGTGGAGGGAGGGCAATTGGCGGGATCACATCTACAGTGCATCTTAGAAGGGTACAGGTGAAACTTATTAAATGCAGAATACCAATGTCTACATATAGTGATTAAGAAAATGCCATGAGCGGGTTCGAATCCAGCCCCAGGACCCGCCAAACAACAATGACGGCTGCAACCAAAAATGGCCGGGCGTTGTGACGGGCGCCTGTAGTCCCAGCTACTTGGGAGGCGGAGGCAAGAGACTCGCTTGAGCCCAGGAATTGGAGGTTGCTATGAGCTGTGATGCCATGGCACTCTATCCAGGGTGACAGCTTGAGGCTCTGTCTCAAAAAAAAAAAAATTTTTTTTTCTCTTCTTGAAAACTTTCCCCAAGAACCTCCCCTGTTCTCTAAAGCAATCAGAAACAATTATCTGCTGGGGTCCCAGTACTTAATCACACACTGTCATGTGGCTTCTAGTTCATTGAAAGCATTTGTCACCTTGGCCAGGCCATGACGTGCACAGTGCTCTTCATGGTCCTGGGTACAAAGCAGGTATTAGTGGATATGTATTGGACTATACTGCATGGTGGCCAGCC
>CAUYON010034540.1:0-35407 GCA_963573935.1 Arctocebus calabarensis
ATAGTGATCAAGGAAATGCCATGAAGGATATCTGTAACAGTATGATCAAAATATTTCTGAATGTATATGAATCGTGCCCTGTGATTGCACCAATGTACATAATTATGATTCAATAAAATTATTAAAAAAAAAAAAAGAAAATCATGAAAATGATAAAAACTACTATATGATCCAGCAATTCCACAACTGGCCATATCCCAAGGAAACGAAATGAGTAAGGAAAACTGCACCCTCCCTCCACTTACCTGGTGCCGTTCACAATAGGCAAGATATGGAAGGTGTCTAACGACGGAAGAACAGATTTAAGAATTATGGTGTAATACACAAAATACTATCGAGACATAAAAAGAATGAAACCTTGTCATTCCTGGCCACATAGATAGAACCTGAGGACACAATGTCAAGTGAAGTAAGCCTGGAACAGTATGTTAAAGGTTACATATCCTCAGTTACATGTGGAAGCTAAAACATTGCTCTTCCAGAAGGAAAACATAGAAGTTACTAGAGACCAGGAAGGGCAGGGGAAGAAAGGGTTAGAGATCTGTTAAAGTATATAAAAATGCAAATAGATAGGAGGAGTAAGTTCTAGTGCTGTAAACCGCTGTAGGGTGACTATAGCTAACAATTATATATGGTTTCAAACAGCTTAAAATAGCTAGAAGTAGGATATTAAATGTTCCAACACAAAGGAACTACTACTATTGGAAATGATGGACATGCCAATTACCCTGATTTGACACATTATATGTATGGAAATATCACTATGTATTTCATAAACACATATAATTATTTGTCAATTTAAAAAATTAAAGAGGAAGAGACACCAGTAATCTCTCTCTCTCTCTCTCTCTCTCCCACACACACAGAGAAAAAGGGCACATGAGGACAGTGTGTAAGGACAGCTGTCTGCAAGCCAGAGAGAGGGGTCTCACCCAAGGGAACCTCGCTAGCACTTTGACCAGGGACTTGCAGCCTCTAGAACTGTGAAAATAAATGTCTATTGTTTAACCTACTCAGTATGATATTTTGTTATGGCAGCCTATAACTGCCATAACAGTTGTGTGATTAATACATTCTCCCTGTTGAAAGCAAAGGAAGAAACATCTTCCCCTGTCTTAGATCATTTACTTCAAAAAACTGAAATGTACAGTTTTGAAATGTACACACACACAGAGTGGATATATCTTTAAAAGCTAAATGGGTCTCTTGCTAGTTTTATGATCCAACAATATCATTCTCAAGGATCTGGAAATTATTTATTTGAAATGTAGCAAGGAAGATAGCATCTCTATTTCTTGGTTTCGTTAGAAGGGCAGGTCACCGACGTCAGCAGATGACTCGCTCCAATTGCAATTCTTTTATATGATATGGGAAATTTATTTTTCCTTTGGCTAAGATGAATTATCTAAAATAGGTGGTTAACTCAAGTACCATGGGAATTTGGGATGGATTGTGTTTTTGACAGTGTCAAGTTCTCGTTCTTGAGGACAAGTTATCATCTAGCTTGAGAATAGGTCATATCTTCTTGGTTGTATGAAAGGGTGAGATTTCTTTCTGTATTCCTTGGATTTCTTGTGATATACATCTTATTCTGGTTTAATTTTCTAGTAAATGAAACTTTTCCTTCTTATACATCTTATTCTGGTTTAATTTTTTAGTAAATGAAACTTTTCTTTCTTTTTTATCTTTGGGGAGAAGATTTTTTTGGACTGGAAGGAGACTTCCTAATTATATTTCCAACATTTTCCAGTCCTAAGGCAAATATTAGGCAATATATAAGTATCTGCTGATTTAATATCTATAGTTCCCTATCTCTGTTACTACTGTATCCACACAAATGAGAGGTTCTACTAGACTTTATTACGTTTTAATTCAGTATATTAGATAACAATAGACTGAGATGGAATAAAACCTAGAGACCAAAATTGGTTTTACTTAGATGGGCATAGAATCCCTTTAAATATTTGGAAAATGTCTTTGGTTTACGGGCAGATTACTGGAAAATGCCCCATGCTTATAGTTGGAAGAGTTTGAATTCAGTTCCACCACTTATGATCTATGTGACTCACAGGTCATCCAAACTCATCGGCTCTCACCCTCAAGCTCAGTGTCCTCATCTGAAAATAGTTCATGTTCCCTATCAGGGAACCTATCAGGGTCCCTGAGGGGACCCAGTGGAAGATCACGGTTGTACTTTCCAGAATGAACATTTGCACTGGAATGTTTGCTTAGCATTCCCAAACCTTGCTGTCAATATACACAGACTTTAACATTTACCAGTGATTTCCAAATTGGCTACCTCCAAAAGAAAGGAACGATTGACTTTCTTTCTTTCCAGTTATCCATCCTTCTGCTCTCGAGTTGCTTCCTAGTGGCACCCTGCCTTTTCAGCACCATTTTCTCTCCTTCCTTTAATGATGTGTTTGCAGTTTTGTTCTGTATTGTTTGTTCTGCATTGGGGGTTATGATTGCTAAGGGGAAAGCTCTATCTAGCTACCTTGCTTTTCAGTTAAAGAAAATTCAAGGTGTTTATAAATGAAGAGAATGAAATGACTTCAAGTGGAAAATAAAGTGAATCGAGGCATGACTGCATAGGACAAGATAGCGATGCCATTCAAAGCCAGAATGGGTCCAGTGGGGTCTAAGTCCGTCATAAACACGGTTTACAGTATAAACATATATTGTTCAGTGAACAACCAAGCTTTCTGTTGTGATTTGTATGTTTTTTGCTTTCTTGCTAATTTGGTCTTGAACTCTCTCTGTGGAGAGTGTGAAGCCAGCCACTCTCTAGGTGAGCCCTGAACAGGGAAAGTCGGGTTCTGGCGTGTTCAGTCAGGTGACACACAGTGAGGAAGTGAAACAAAAATGCCTGGAACGGAAGCAATGGATGACATACAGATCTCAGAGAGGTGAGGGTGCTGGGCGCTGAGAGGAGGCCGAGGGGATGTCGGGAGGTGGTGGGAGTGAGAGAGCAGATGGAGGGCCTGTGGGACTGTGGGACGATGCCTTCCTGATGCCCGGGGTCGGAGTCTCCCTGGCAGAGGCAGGGTGTGGACCGGTTACTTTAGAGAAAAGATACGGGAAGAGGGAACTTATTTACACTAATGGCTGGTGTTGGCCGTTAGGTGTGATGGTGGTCAGTCATTGTGGGGTGTATTTTGGGTCAGCGGCATGAAGAACAAATATCACAAACAACCATGGAGATGAAAAGTGTCAACCAGACCTCAGGTAATGAGGTAAGACCGGGTTTCAAACAAATCACGTCAGGACTCAAAGTGGATGCTGAGGCAGCGACTCTATATAGCAAATTCCCACAAAACCTAGCTCTTAAATTATTTACATGATCTGGCACAGGAACAAAAATGTCACTGAAAATAATTGAAAATAACTCCTGTACTTTGAACAGGCAGAAATCAAGTTTCTAGGTTCTTAAATTACATGTAAAAAGGCAGTATCATTTTATGTGAAAGCTACAAGGTGAGAAAAAGGGAGAGAGAAAGAGAAAACTAGGCAGAGCTGAACTTCACCTTTGGGAAGAATGAAATATATTTGGTTTTCTTTCATAAAGGACTTCCTTTCATTTTTCAGTTTCATTTTTTGTTGTTTTTTTCACGCTGCCAACGTGAGGATCTTCTTTTGAGGCTATAAGGCACATGCTTTTATTTGGAAAGGAATTTTTTTTTAATTGACTCTATGCTCTTCTGTTAGGATTTCAATTGCTCCTTGTGTCTAGTGCAGTGTTTTTCAAGCTTTTTTAATCTCCCAGAACCCTTGAACGTTGAGTGAAACATCCATGGCACACTTAAATTATGTTGATTAAAAAACAGAGTAAAACAAAGAATATTCTTACTGTGCTCTGGACATCTTTCACAATTAATTTAATGAATGGTTTTAAAAAATTTTCGTGCGGCTCAGCGCCTGTGGCTCAATGGGCTAAGGCGCCAGCCACGTACACCTGAGCTGGCGGGTACGAATCCAGCCCCCGGGCCCGCCAAACAACAATGACGGCTGCAACCAAAAAGTGGCCGGGCGTTGTGGTGGGTGCCTGTGGTCCCAGCTACTTGGGAGGTGGAGGCAGGAGACTCGCTTGAGCCCAGGAATTGGAGGTTGCTGTGAGCTGTGATGCCACAGCACTCTATTCTGTTTGATAGCTTGAGGCTCTGTTCCCCCCCCCAAAAAAAAATAAAAAATAAAAATAATAAATTTTCGTGGCACGCCTAAGATCTTCTCATGGCACACCGGTTCAAAATCCCTTGTTTAGAGGTTTCACTCTGTAAACACATTCCTAAGCAAATTGCCTGAGCTTATAGTTCTCAGCCGTGTTATCTCAAATTGACTACCTGGGCCCTCAGCAGCCTGCCTCAGTCTAAGGCTTAACTGTGGTTCTCAAATTGTGGCTCTGGGACCAGCAGCATCAAAGGCAGCTGGAGCTCTTTATAGATGCAAATTCTCAGACCTCCCCCCATCCTACTGAATGGGGGACTCTAAGGGTGGGGTCCAGGATTCTGTGTTGCAACACGCCCTCCAAGTGATTTTGATGGGTACAATTTTTTTTTTTTTTTAATTCCACCTGGAGTGCAGGTGGGGTGAGATTCCTGACTAGGGAGAAATCCACCTTGATGGGTACAGTTGTTAAAGAACCACCAGTTCACTGTTACAGAAACCCTGAACGACTTAATGCCTTACTTAGGTACCTATGCATGGCCAATCTCTTTAAGTCTTTCAGGTGGCACTGACAATAGTGTGACTGACATCCATTGGCACAGTGATTTACTTGGTAGTCACAAAGAGCTGCAAATGCGTCCCTTCCACAGTGCTCAGGTTCAGAGACCTCACGAGGCCTTAGCCAACAAGTGTTTAAATGGCCCGTCCCATCTTCACCCATTCCCGCAGGCCTTTCCCCTTCCTTTCTGAGTTTGTTCATTCTCTCTCCCTGCGTGCCTTTTCTCAGAACTTGCAACAACTCCTCAGGATTCAATAATCAGCTCCTGAAAGGAGTTTCAGACCTGACTGCTCTCTTAACTACGTGTCTCATTTGCCAAGTGGACACAGTCACCTGAATAGCATGTTATTAACAACGACAGAAATCAATAAAACTGAGTTTATCATTTGCCTCCAAACAGCGCCCCATCTAAGCGTCTGCACTGTGGTCAGTGGTAGGTTGTACAGATCTACAGGTTACCTAAGTGGACCATTGTTTCTCCTGTGCTTCTTTGCTTGCTTTACCTTGTAATGACTTACAGGCCCTTCCTCGGTGGTATTTCTCATATTTGCCCCTTCTCGTCCATTCTGTTCTTACCGCTCAAGCCACACAACTTATCCAAAAGTCCTCCCTCCTTTACTTCCTTGCTTTTCAAAACCAGATGGCGCAATGAGTCCTTCCCATTAACCTGGTGGACTTCTCCCCTTCTGGGCCTTCCACTAGCACAATCCCCACAATCCTGAGCCTGACATGCCAAGTTCTCATAACAATCAACTACTTTCATCTCCCTCTACTCACTCCCCTACTACTGAGTCTTTTACTCTGGCGGTCTCAGGAGCCCAGAAGGCTTGCGAACCCCACTCTTAGAGAGAGTTTCTGACTCAGCAGTTTTGGAGTCAGGCTCAAAGATTTTGCATTTCTAAAAATTTCCCAGTTGTTGTGGACAGAAGGCTGAGTTCCCCTATATTGAACTTGAATTCAAACGTTGAATACTTAACCTCCAGTGTGCTGTATTCAGAGTTGGGGCCCCTACGGAAGTCATTACAGTCAATATGAGGTCAAAAGTGGGCCGAGGGCCTAACAGGATTAGTGACCCCAGAGAGCTTGTGATCAAGCTCTCAGTCATGTGCGGACTCCGTGAGAAGGAGGGTATCTGCAAGCCAGAAGGAGAGTCTCACCAGAAACGGAATCTGCCAGCATGTTGATCTTGGACTTCCCACACTTCAGAACTGTGAGGAAACGCATTTGTGTGTGTAAGCCGCCCAGGCGGTGCTACCTCGTCATGGCACTCCAAGCTGAATGATGGGCCAGGTGACCTCGGGCTGCTGTTTCCAGGACCATTCCTTGAAAGCTTTTCTTTGCTCCACACTGCTGGGTGTCCTTGTCAAGGTGACCTCTGTTCTTGCTGACGTGGCCCCTCTTCTCTCCCTACTTGTGCACCACACATCCTTGAGAGCCCGCTTTGAGCCACACCTCTTTCCTGAAGCCTGTCAACCCTCCTGCCCACAGTGATCTCTGCCCTCTCTGAAAGCCTTTATCCCCTGACCTTTGGTCTCATCTGGCATCTAGTAAAAGCTATCTTGTATGACTGTTCTTTCTCCTTCTATAGTTGTTTTAGCTCCCTGGAAGACAGAATTTTCTCTAAGAATCTCAGATCCCATATAGGGCTTTGTACACAGCAGGGGCTCAATACATGTATGGTTATTTGACCACCATGGAATGTATGGAGGAAGGGGGTGAAGCGTTCAGGTGAAACAGGTTTCTCAGTTACTCTGAAAGCCTCTCAGGAATGTGGGGGTGCAGCTCAGAGGCACCCTGCTATTGGTTTTCTTGCTAGGACAGCTGCGTCCTGAGGGACTCCCTCTTTTTTAATGTTTTATAGGAGAAAGGGACACTTTTTAGATGGAGTACAGTTAGTAACAGTAACAATGCAGTAAGAATAACATCTACCTAGAGAATGCTGTGGGAAAAGTGCCTCACAGGTATTACGGAATGGTTCTCAACCTGTGGGTCGCACCCCCTTTGTAACAATGAAAATACATGGTGGCGTTAGGAAGGTTAGGAACCACTGATTTATAGTATCATAGCAATCCAATGGGGGTAGGAGTACTATGCTATCCAGTTCACTGACGGTGAACTTGAGGCTTAGAGAGAATAAGGAACTTATCCCAAGGTCTCAGAACCAGGAGAGGTAGAGCAGACGCGTGGGCCATGCCTGGCTGGCTCCCTACTCACCTGTTTTAAACAATACACTCATGTATGGCCGCCCCTCTATAAATAAACAGAAACTTTTATGCTTAGAGGTTTATGAAAACTTACTTCGCAGCCTTTAAAGATCCAGGTTTATTATTTGCATACCACTTAACACAGCATATGTTCCTTTTTTAAAGACAAATAAAGCACAGCTTAACTCTTAGTGCCAAAGGATAACTGAAGGAGAAATTCTGTCTTCTCTAGGAAATTAGTTGGATGGGCACACGCAGGTTATGGGGCAATAATCTGCAGTTGTCGATTAATGCTACTTGCCCTACTGATAACCTGTTCTCAGTGAACGCAAACAGGCACGATGGTTCAGTGAGTCCAGAGAAATTGCATTACATTTGTGTTCTTGATGCAGTGATTTGATGAATGCTTTTCTGATATGTCAGCATTTTTATATGAGTACCAAACCACTGATTCTAACCTCCATTTTATTTTCAAATCAGACCTAAAAATAAATATAATATTTATTATAAAAATAAATATTTTCAAATCAGACCTAAATACAATTTGATATTTTATTTTCAAATCAGACCTAAAAATACTGAAGAGTATTACAGTTACCCATCATAAGAACACATGACAAAATTTTGAAAATACTTGCTTTATCATTAACTCAGCCTTTAATTAATTATAAAATAATGCTGGTAAATTTCTTCATAAATAAGGTTTATAAGTTATTAACTAAACATATGTAATATCTGTATGTATACAGCTATATCGTGACTCCCGCTCCAGACATTTTTCTATAGATAGAGGAATTTTGAAGTTTTTTGACTCCTAAAGAGAAACTATAATTGGGCTATTTATTTTTGCTCACAGATTTAAATACAAGACCCCGAAAGACTTCAAAGTTGACTACTTAAATTTATTACACCCTGGTAATTGATTAACTTAATTTACTTTGCATAGGAAAGTATGTTCTTTATATTTCTTTTTTAAAGGAAAATTACAATTCACAAAGAAATACCTACCCCAAACAACAAATTCTGGCCTGGATGCAAAGAGAGAGGAACCCTCATATGCTGTTGGTGGAACTGCAAACTCATATAAAGCCTATGGAAAGTAGTATGGAGATTCCTCAAATAATTAAAAGTAGACCTACCATTTGATCCAGCAATCCCACTAGTGGGTATTTATCCAAAGGTAAAAAAGACACCTGCACTTGGATGCTTATAGTGGCAGAATTCACAATGGCAAATATGTGGTGTGGAAATAACCTAAATTCTCATCAACTCATGAGTGGATTAACAAAATGTGATACATGTATACCATGGAGTACTACTCAGCCATGCAGATGGTAAACTAATAGCATTTGTAACAAGCTGGGTAGAACTGGAAACCATTCTTCTAAGTCAGCAATTCTAAACCTGTGGGTCATGACCCCTTTGTTCCATTTGTAGCAACGCAGCAATTAGGAAGGTTGAGAACCACTGTTCTAAGCGAAGTATCACAAGAATGGAAAAACAAACACATGTACTCACTATTAAATTAGAACTAATCAATTAACACACATGGGTACGGATTGAAATAATACTCTTCAAATTTAAATAAATGGGAGGAGTAAGGAGGGGAAGGGTAAAATCAGACCTAAAGGGTACTATGTGCACTGTCTGGGTGATGGGCATACTTATAACTTTGAGTCAAATGGTACAAAATCGATTTGTGTAACCAAAACATTTCTACCCCCATCATATTCTGAAATAATTTTTAAAAATACCTAGACATTTTGGGAGAATTTTAAAGACAGCAAATTATAAGCAGGCAGAAAAAAAAAAAAAACCCACCATAATTCTACCCCACAGAAGTAACTGTTGCTTCATTTTGGAATTCTGTGGAAGACATTTTATATCCTAATCTTTATTAATTTAATAAGATGTACTTCACTAACACTTACCTAGTCTACTGCTGCACTACATCTTGAGCCTGCCCATATTTCTCCATCACTATTGCTGTCACCCACGCCCCATGCCATCTCTCATCTGGATTTTTGCTGGGGGCGCCACTGCTCTGTCTTGACTCCCTTCTATTTCCTACACTGTCCTCCTGCTCAAATCACTTCAATGGCATCCATTGCCCTTCGGTGAGATGATTGTCTTAAAAGGGCCCCCAGCACCAGTAGGGAACGTTAGACCAATACTCTGAGGACCTCTGTTTGACTCTGCAGGGCTCTTCCGAGGCTTACATGACAGAAAAGTACGTGAAGCACTTTTTTTTTTTTTAGGTTTACCCAATTTTTTTTTTATTAAATCATAGCTGTGTACATTAATGCAATCATGGGGTACAATGTGCTGGTTTCACATACAATCTGGAATATTTTCTTTTTTATATTGAATCATAACTGTGTAATTAGTTCAATCATGGAGTACAGTGTGCGGGCTTCATATACAATCTAAGATAATTTCATCCACCTATTCAATATAACATTCATGAGATTCTCTCATTTACTGTGTGAAAACATTTGTGTTCTGCATTTAGTAGTTTTCTCCTGACCCTTCAAAGATGGACCTCAAGTGTGATCTCACCCTTTAAATGGTGGTAAGCTGCCAGTGTGGGTGGTTATTAGTTAGACCTTTATATGTATGTAACATCAAAAGTCAAGTGTTTTGTTTTGAAAAAAAATATTTGAAATAGTATTCACTTTCATAATTCTTTAAACCAACCCTAGCCTTTGAGAAGTAAAAAGGCATGTGTTGAGTTAAAACAGCAATTCTGATAGCACAAATATTTAGCTTAACCTTGGAAAGGGATCTATCATCTGATTGAGAAATGAAACCTCACACACAAACACACACACACATTACACACAGAGTTACAGATTTAATATAGTGTTAAAAAATCAGTCTTTCAAGTATTTGTACCAAAAAAATGAAACAATGGCAGTATATCTGTTCTGAGCTAAAAATATGTATATTTTAGTCTACTCATGCACTAAAAATGGAAAAATTTCCCCTATGCATGACATACAACAAATACCTGCTCATTCTATGTTGTGAGAACTCTTAAGTTTTGCAAACTATTTCACCAGCAATTCCAGTTGTCTCAATCTGATTTCAGGTTTCCAGAAAAGATACAACACTCGATAAGTTGCACTATGAAAAAGTGGGATCTGGGATTTCAATGACCTGTCCAGAGTATAATGGGACTATTCCTATGGAAACCTCTTTTGTTCATTCTGACTGATTAAAATTTAATCCTTTTCTTCACTTCAAAGAGCATTATTCTGAAGCGTGACCTGCTTATTTGAATATGATAATCTTCGACCCAAATGAAAGAGTTGACATGGGAGAAAACTTAGCAAAGTCATAAACGTTGGTCTTCCTACTATTCAGGGTATTAAATAGCAAACAGATGGAAACTCAAAAGTAATGTAACTCGGGGATGGATGAAGAAAGAGACTGTTTACAAAGGTTCAGGTGGGGATGAGGGAAACTGCATGGGTTAGTAGAGCCTCTCACACCCCCAGGTCATAAAACTTGGGGGCGGAAGTAGTGTGGGACCCGGAAGCAGAGAGTGCTGTAGGAGAGACGACATGGAGAGGCTTAGAGCCAGAGGACAAAGCCCACCTGAGGGGCCAGGCCCAGAGGAGCCCATCTTCCCGTGATCTCCCAGGTCTTCCCGTGAACCCCCTGAGCTAGAAGGGGAACACGGTGTAAGACTATCCATAGTTGTCATCTGTACAGCTCAGCCTCCTGGGGAGAGGAGGGTAGATGAGGAAAGGCAGGTGAAAGACACTCAGCACAGCCTCTTATCATAGTTTGCCTAGCACAAAGCCCAGCACATGGTAAGGGCCTCAAAAAACGAGTCCAGGGAAAGTATAAATGACTTGTTAGTGATTTAAACTACACACAGAAGCATATTTAATTTTTTCCTAGTCACCTTTGACTTTTGTGTAACAGACTGAATAAAATACCATGATTTCAAGAGTTTGATAAAAATTAATCATCTTATTCCACCTAACTTTATATACCCCTTTGTATTTCTATAGTGGTACTTACTATCTCCTACCTTGTATGATAATTAATGAATAGTATCAGCCATAACGTTTTAAACTTGTTTTTCCCCCTGGGGATACAAACACACACACACACACACTTAGTTTAGTACTGGGTCCTGAACATAGTTGCTTTCAATAAAGGTTCATAATCACATAAATTCAAACATAAGGACTGCTATGTCACACAATTTTAAATTTTCTCTATTTAATTTAATGTCATTATTTATTATTTCTAAAACTCAGCAAACACCTGCTTTGTATCCAACACTGTGCTAAGCACAGATTCTAAGGGTGAATAAGCAAAGCTCCTGTCCTTCCAGGAATAACACTGTGGGGAGAGAGAAATATCAGTTAGCAGCCATGGTATGACCCCTTGTGCTAGGGGAGTGTGCCAGGTAAAGACTTCTGATGTAGGACAGGGTGAAGGGTAGAGAGGGAAGACCCAGAGCAGCAATACGTATGATACAAACCAAGACAGCAGATTCCAGAGAATGAAATCAGGCTATCTTAGAAAGGGTTTCCTGAAAATCGGGTGCATTTTCTTCCAGCTTGGATTTTTATAACCTAACTCTTCTAATTAATATTCAAAAGGGAGCCTGGCTACTGAGCATGCCCAGTAACTGCTGCCTGAAGGGGAAGAAATCGAGAAGCAAAGGAATAAGAAGTTTCGAGGTGGTGGCTGTTGGTGACATGAAAACAGTATTAGCTTGAAGATCACTTCCAGACTGAAGGGACATTTTGTCATACTACAATGTGCAGTGAGGAAGACAAAGCATGCCCCATTATGCAAAATTAGGGGATGAAGGCATGGCCTATGAGTAACAATAAGCCATCCATTGATTGCCGATGAGAATGAGTGTGGAGGAGGGGAGGGGCATCATTTCTGCCTCTAATCTTCAAGGCTGGCTACGTTAGCAACTTTCTTCATCAATTTGTGGATAAAAGCTTTCCTCACGGTGGCTGAATCTGAGAAATGTGTATAATGTTATTGTCCTTGCAGGATTATTGGGAAGAGTAGCACAGAGGTAGACAACTTGGTTGGTGTACAATCGATGTTTGCTCACTTTTACTGTAAGCTTATCTAACACCGCCCATTTCTACTTTGGGGAAGGAGTCAACAAATTCAGAACCACACCACATCACCTCTCCTATTAAAGTTACTGGTGTGTATATTTTTCACTGCATTGAAGACCCTCACCTCACATCTTGAAGCGAACGTCGTTAGACCCACTGCAATGTTTGAAGAGCCAAACTTCACAAATTCTACTCCATTTTTCTGCTTAATGACTCCAGAGAAATGCTAACCTTTTGTCTTGGAAGGCAGCTCTCACTAGTCCAATGATCCTTAAGAAACAGACAGTAATATCTATAAATCTGTGGAATAGGATTCCACTTTTCTGGTTATCCCCGAAAGGCTTATCAGCTAAAATGAGAAAACACTTCCATATTTTCAAATTGGTGTCAATTTGGCCATGTGGATTTTTTATTTTATTTTATTTTATTTTATTTCATTTTGCCACATGGATTTTAATACTGCTACTCCAGCTGACTTAAAGGCATTTCTCAGCATTTTCTCACATAGGTGGCAAACTCTGAATTTCCAATTGTGCCTTGGCCCCAAAGCTCAAGTTTTTATTTTGATGCTAATTTTTCTACCAACTAAACATTACTAAAATGTTAATTTCTCATGTATTTCTCATAAGAGATCCTTTCTATAGTGAACCATTTCAGATAAGGATTTCTTTTCTATTTTAGGGCCTCTTATCTATAGTTTGAAGAACATAACTAGAGATAACTAAAGCTTTCCTGGTAATATGGCCCCAAATGACTATATTTGAGACATTTTCACATTTTACTCCTGAGAATAACAGTGTACTTAGATCGATAATTTGGCACTTAACCATTCTATCCTATTCTGGATATTGTCAGAAATAACACATATCTTCCACTTAAATTATAGCAATGGCCAATAAAAACAAGAGTGACCAATCTCTATGTGACATTTATACAATATAATGAATATACTAAAGTATATTCATAGATTCCAAAATAGGAATTAGTAATTATCTACTTTCTATTTCAGATTAAAACACATTATACTCCATTTTGGCATCATACAGGTTATTAATATGATCAAAATGATATGATTAAAATTTTTTTTTTTTCCTCACAGAGTCTCACTTTGTTACCCTCATAGAGTGCTGTGGCGTTACAGCTCACAGCAACCTCTAACTCTTGGACTTAGGTGATTCTTTTGCCTCAGCCTCCCAAGTAGTTGGGTCTACAGGTGCCCACCACAATGCCTGGCTATTTTTTGTTGCAGTTTGGCCGGGGCCAGGTTTGAACCTGCCACCCTCCGTATATGGGGCCGGTGCCTCACTCACTGAGTCACAGGCGCCACCCAATATGATTTAAATCTTAAAAAACTTCAAATAAGCAGGTACTCAAAGATTTCACTCATAGAAGTAAAAAAGGAAAAAAGATAGATCATAGGGTAAAAACATTTCATCTCATATTTTAATTCATGTAATCATTAAAAATATGTATATTTTTAATTTACAAGACAGTTGTTTCTTAGACACGAAATATTCCTTTTCTGTGACAAGCTTTTGCAATTCAGGTTCCTTAAGGTTTAAAAGAAATGTGAGGGAAGCAGAATACAGGATGGCTCAGCAATTAATCATTCTGTGTCTGATTTCAAATTGTGTTATTCATTGGGGAAAAAAAATCTCTATTTAATATGTTAAAGTTTTATATATAATTCACTGTCTCCAATTGCATGGAATATTCAAAGCCCTTGATATAATAAAATAACTGTTAAAAATAACTGTTAATAAAATAACTATAAATCATTTTCTTGATGATGAATATTGTAATCAAGAAGCAAAACATGTATTCTGTACCTGTTTTGAAAAGTGTTAAGTAATACAACCTTGAGAAACAGCAATGAGAAGTATAATTTTTCAAGTAACTATCCAATTTAAACCAAAACCTACCATAGTATTTCTGTCTATATATGTATGTCTACATAGATATTGTTTTTGTTTTTTGAGACAGAATCTCACTTTGTCACCCTTGGTAGAGTGCCATGGCATCACAGCTCACAGCAGCCTCAAACTCTTGAGCTCAGGTGATCCTCCTGCCTCAGCATCCCAACTAGCTGGGATTCCAGGTGCCTGCCACAACACCCAGCTATTTTTAGAGACAGGGGCTTGTTCTAGCTCAGGCTGGTCTTGAACTTGTGAGCTCAGGCAATCCACCCACCTTGGCCTCTCAGACTGCTGGTATTACTACAGGCCTGAGCTACTGTGCCTGGCCTTATTTCTGTACGTTTTAATGATGCAGGGAAATGTAAGGCATTTTTCACAATACCTACTGATCAAAATAGGTAGTGATGTGGTAAATTTTATTTTAAAATAAAAACAAACTGCCGGGTGTGGTGGTTTATGCCTGTAATCCTTGCACTCTGGGAGGCCGAGGCAGGTGGATTGTTTGGTCACTAGTTTGAGACCAGCCTGAGCAAAAGTGAGACCCCTGTCTCTACTAAAAATAAAGAAAAACTGAGGCAAGAGGATAGCTTGAGCACGCTACCCAGAGCGATAGTTTGAGACTCAGTCTTGAAAAAACAAAAAATCAAAACAGTTTTTCCTGATTAAAGTATACTTTGTTTGTTTGTTTTTTCTTTGCAGTTTTTGGCCAGGGCTGGGTTTGAACCCACAACCTCCAGCATATGGGGTTGGTGCCCTTCTCCTTTGAGCCACAGGCACCACCCTAAAATATACTTTGGACTTGCTCGCCATATTGGGATTTAAAAATAAGAAAGCTAAGTATCCTTTTCTGGACAGTTTCTGCTTCTAGAGCACCTTTTCTTTTCTGCCTTCTCCTGACTCAATCTACTCTTTTACCACTCTGCCTTTTCTATCTCCATCAGCCAAAATTTCTCTTCTTCTAACATGACATATTTTATATTACTTCTCACTTGTCAGCCTATATCAGAGCGGGTGTCCCAGCCTTCACAGTATTGCCATTCGAAGCCAGACAACTTTTTGTTGTCGTGGGGTATCCAACGCACTAGAGGATGACTAGTAGCATCCCGACCTCTACCCACTGGACACCAGTAACTGACCACCACTCCCAGAGGGGACAGCCAATTCTCTCCGGACATTGCCAAACGTCCTCTGGAGAATAAAATCACCCTTGCTTGAGGACTACCATATTAGCACAACTTGTATATATGATGTCATATTCACCTTTGAATATATTCCTCACTGTATGGGACTCGATTCAGACGGAACGTGATAATACTCAGTAAAGGATCACTAAATGTGTATAGAATAAGATGGTATTTTAGTCTTATATACCTTGCTGGAATAATAAACCTGTTACTCTTAGAAATTGAACTCTCAGTTTCATGTAAAACATTAAAAACCTCTATATCCATTTGGAATTTATTTTCCAATGTTTAGAACAGAGAGAAAAAAAGAAGACAATGTGTTTACAACATGATAATCTTATTTGCACTCTGCAGTTTATAAATTTTCCAATGAAACTTAATTACCTTTTTCTTTCTTTCTTTTTTTTTTTTTGTTTACTACTAGAGGAAGATGATTTATTCCAGAAAGAGAATATAAAAGGAAGAATGCAAGGTAAAAATAGGAGACAAGAGAGGAAGATAAAGTAGAAGGAGAAAAGAAATAAATGATCAGGATACAATGGGCTTTCCCATACTTATAAACTCATTTATAAAAAAAGGTGAATTTAAATAAATTATTTTTTTAAAAACACGTCTTTCAAATCGAACATGGCAAAAATAGTAAATTAAAAGTCATTGACTTTTTCTTTATATTTAATACTAGAGTTAATTTTCTAACTCAAACAGACAAGGAAAACAACAGCAAAGAGAGAAAGAGATGAAAAAGGAAAATCTTTGAAAAAGAAAAGAGGAAAATGGAATAAGGAGAGAATTTATGAGAATAAGAAAAGTAAAATATGAATTCTTTAAACATAGACTTAGATTTCTAAAGGATCACAAGATTTTTTTACGTACCATGTAGATTAAATAACATGTGAATAATGAGTCGATGCAGTTTGAAATAATTGCTGTGCTGAGCATGAACAAGAAATTAAGGAAACAAAACTAAACTCTCCGTTTGATGAAAATATAAATGAAAATGTGTTTTTTCCAACTAATACTTATTTACAAGTTGAATTTCATTAATTAGTTCTGTATTCCTAATTTTAAAGAAAAAAATGAGAGAAAAAACCCAAGTAATGAAGGAAAATTAAGGTATTTAGCCTTTATATCTGTCATTAAAGAGATATATACATAGTGGTTAAAAGGGCGAGTCTAGATCCAGGCTCCTAGAATTAGAATCTGCCTCCCCCCTTTTTAGCCATATGACCCTAGGTTTGGGTTCTCCCAGAAGTAGAACTTGAGAGGAGCGTTCAAGGGTAAGTGGTCTGTCTGGGAAGGGATCTGAGGAGGTGAGAAGAGAGGGGAGTGGGAAAAAGGAAAAGCAAGGGAGTTAAAAAGATATGGTATCAAGCCAGTCCTCTGAGGGGAACTGGAGCCCCGACTCACAGGGAAACTGGAGTGACACCGTTTCTTTTATTTTTCTTTTATAAGCCATCCTGTCTTTCACTGGTTAAGGCTGTTCCCAGGGCATTAACTCTGTCACTCCAGCTAGACCCGCATGGGACTGAGCAAGTGTCTGTGGTTCCTCAAGCAGGGTAAGAGATGTTTGCAGTAAGTGGTCTTAGCTATTACTACTTTATATTTGAATAGCACAGCACCAGTATCCAAGTTAGAATAACCAAAATTAAATATAATAATATTCATGGTGATTAAATCCTAAGAAGTTCTAAGTCCTAGGAAATTATTTGTATAATTGCAACAGTATTTACATTAACAACTGAGACTTCATTTGGTCATTTTGGACCCCATGTCACTAGAAGGTATAACAGGGGGATACCTGACCCTGTTATTAATTGGAAATGGTCGCTGGCAGGAAGAGCAGTGATGGAATCCAATGGTTGGGACCAAATGGATGGAACCCAATGCCTCAATTTCATGGTGCCCAGGGTCAAATATCCATAGGATAGCATAACACCTTATGTAAATAAGATGCAAAGAATTAAACTTCTCTATATTTCAGTCAGCTAAAGAACCCTGATAGTAGAGCATTTGAGTTTGCTTTGAAGTGACAGAGAACATAAACTAGATAGGAGAATTTAGAAGCCGTAAGTATAAGCCACAGCTTTAGGATCAGTTAACAGAAATGAATATTATATCTTCTATCATATTTTTCTGTTGTTTAAAAAATAGTCCTAAAATTCAGCTAATTTTTATTACATGTCTCCTGCTCTTCACAATTTGATAAAGAATATGAGGTTAGTGAGTAACTTTATTATTCATTTTATAATCATGAATATTGAGATGGAACTGTGACAGAATTAAAAGAAAAGCGGGAATGAGCATGACTAAGAAACGCTGGATTTATTGATGGATAATACTTTGGTTTGCCTTCATTTTTTTTTAATTGAACATGGCGACATTCCCCTACCCATGTATTTTTAATGTTGTAACACAATACAAAAATGGCCAAATTCCATGTACCATACGGGTTCTTCATCCATGGATTCAAGCAACAATGAATGGAAAATATTGAATAAAATATTGCCGCTGTATTGAGAATGTGGAATTGTTTTTCCTCATTATTTTCTAAACAGTACAGTATAGCAACTATTTGCATAACGTTTACATTGTTTTAAGTATTATAAACTAGAGATGATTAAAGTATACAGGAGGGTGTGTGTAGGGTATGTGGAAACACTGCATCATTTTATATCAGGATTTGAGTATCTGTGGATTTTGTCAACAGTGGGGAGTTCTGGAACTAGTCCTTCATGAATACCAAGGGGCAAATATGTGTGTGTGTGTGTGTGTGTGTGTGTGTGAGATATACAAAGGGTGCCAAACACGTAACAAAGGAAAAATCTGTGTTAAAATTGTAATACTTCATGTACACTGATAACAACAGATGAATACCAATTACATTTGAGCACCTCTTGTAATTGCAAAAGTCGAATGTGACTCGAGTATTATAATTTTAATACAGTTTTTTCCTTTCTTAAAATGCATATACTTTTTTTTGGAGGGTAGCCTCTGTATTTAAAACATGCTCAGTGTATATATTTATACACAAATATACATTTACCTATAAAGGCAAAGCAAAAGTTATATGTATTCATTCTCTTGGGGAATAAAGCTACACTATTTGAAAGAATTATATTCATAAAGTTCAGAGAAACTTGAGGGAATGTGCTTTTGGAGGATGTTTGTATCTCTTGACAGTTCCTCATGAGCTCAACTCTCTTTTTCTTTTTGAAAGTATCCCGCAACATACCTTGGAATTGTATATCATATGAAAAGAGATATTTGGTTTATAATATTTAATTAGACACTACCAGAAAGCACAAAATAGTTTTTTTTTTTCTTTTTTTGAGACAGAGTCTCATTTTGTTACCCTGGGTAGAGTGCTGTGACGTCACGGCTCACAGCATCCTCCAACTCTAGGGCTTAGCGATTCTCTTGCCTCAGCCTCCCAAGTAGCTGGGACCACAGGCACCCACCACAATACCCAGCTATTTTTTTGTTGCAAATGTCATTACAGTTTGGCTGGCCAGGGCTGGGTTCGAACTCGCCAGCCTGGGTGTATGTGGCCGGGGCCCTAACCACTGAGCTATGATGGGTGCTACCCAGAAAGCACAAAATATTAAAGTGTTAAAGAAAATAATTACCTATCTAGCACCTAGTTTAGCATTATCTAAAATATATTAAGAAAAATCAATGTATCCATGAAGAAACACAAATAAGTCCAGAATATTTTCACCATAGTTAAAAGGATTACCTGTATGATCTCTCTTCCAAGAATCTTTTGTGAATAGAGATAGTGCTCTTAATACTTTTTATTATTTCTGTTGTATGATTTATTGGATCCTGAAGTTTGAGCTGGTATTTGACTCTTTTTACTTACATGGACATTTTCCATAATCTCTCAGAAATGCCAGATCTTAAATGAAAACAATTACCAAAACGTAATAAATCATAAAGCAACTTTAAAGGAAGATTTTTGAACAGTAATATCCTAGAAGTTCATGAGATGGAACTTTGCCACATGAAACACGAGTTTCAAATAAAATGCAAAGCTTGCCTGCTGGCCTATTCAAAAGAAAAACTTGGTGTTTTTCTCATATGAAACTAGGACAAAATGAGCTTTCAGCAGCAGATTTCACATTTAAATTCAAGATATAGGAAATTATTATCATTGTTTGGAAGTTACAAAAACCAGAAAACACTGAGTCTTCCACACTGAATTGAAGAAAATATTATACTTATGAATATTCAAAACTAGATTTTACCTAAAACACTTTTATGGCAGTCAAAATCCCCAAGAAGAGTCAACAATTCCTTATATTTTAGTATTCAGTATATCCTAGTGTTATTGAAATTATTTATAAAGCTGTAAGAGATAGATGCTGAAAAGTATTGGCATTTTATTAACGGCAATCTTCCATTCGTAATGATACTTCAATTTACTATAACAAAAAGTTAATAATACTATTTATAATAATGCTGATGTTAAATTTTAGTTTAGATTTCAGTGTAGCTTAGCTTAAATGTGTTGTTACTTACTCTGTGAGGTTTGGGTATCTATGAATTTCTTGATCAAGGCATCTGTAGTTTGAGTGTAAAGACTCAGAGCGTATCTCAAAGACTGAAGATCTGGGCTTTTCTCCAAGAAATTCTTTTTCAGGCCATTTCCTCCTGCATGAAAATATTGCTAAAAGGAACAACAACAACAAAAAAAACCACAACAGTATTTAAGCAGGCATGTTTACAAAGAAATATTGAAGGAAAGACTTTATTATTCTAATAGGGAAAACTCAAATGGAATAACACAATATGATCAATATAAGTGAGGTGAAAAGAAATAGTGCCACCATTTGTGTGCTGCTAAGTCATCAAAATATCATTCAAGTTCGCTAGATATCTCTGAAGTCTACATATCTACATCACAGACCCCTGATCCTTGAAAGTCTAATCCTTTTTTTCCCATTCAAAATTCAGCTTCAATACTGCATGAAGATGTAGAGTCAGAATCCTTATGGAGACAGGTTTTAGCAACAATTGTCAAGGTGCTCATTGACTTCTGTGTCCACAGAGCTTGAGAGAAATACCCAGGGTTGTCAAAAGGTCACAGAGAAGGTAGCTTCTGGCCACACATTCTTCAGGTAGTAGTTTGAGATTATAGGTCAGGGCCTGGTTACTCCATTCCCCCCAAACTCATCACACATGCCGCAAATATAGCTAATCTGATGAAGCAGAGTCGTCCCCAAAATTCAAGACCCCTTGATAAACATAGCAAAACATTGAGACATTTTTTATTTTTGTTCAAAGTTCAGATTAATAAAAGGGTACAAATAATTATGTTACAGTGTTTGCGTTTGTAAGGTAAACTCCTGGTTGTAGCCAAGCCCTTCACCCAGGAGCTGTGCCATATTCCCTTCCATTGTGTCTGTTAGGTGAGACCACACCAATCCTCTTCCTGTCCCCCACCCAAACTTAACTGTGTTTTTGTCTTGTATGGGGATGTGGTTGTTCATCTACTAGTTTCATGTTAGTATTGAGTACACAGGATATTTGCTTTCAATTCTTGTGATACTTTACTTAGGAGGATTTTCTCAAAATCCATCCAGTATGATAAAAACTCTAGAAGAGTGAGAAAAACTCCCAACAATATTAGCCTGAGGAAAGATTTCATGAAGAAGACCCCATAGGCAAATGCAGCAACAAGAAAAATGAACAAATGAGACCTGATCAAGCTAAAAAGCTTCTGCATAGCTAAAGTGCACACAACAATTGAAACAAATAGATATTCTTCAGAATGGGAGAAGATATTCACATGTTACAAATCTGACAAACCTAATAATCAGAATCTACAGAGAACTCAAATTAATAAGAACGGAGAGGAATTTTATTTTATTTTATTTTATTTTGCTATTGCTATTCAGCAAATGCAAAATATTCCAATATTTGTAAGTAAGGGAATAGAGAACATATATGCTCATTTAAATATGATCACTGACAGATGTTAGCATTTTTCATACTGCAAGTGTTATGCACAGACATCTCTTTATAGACGATAATATTCTGTCAAGTTTAGATAAATGCTTCTTTTTCTCTTTGTGCATCAACAATTCTACAAGAAGCCAAACACTCATTCGTAACTGTGGTTCACTGTGATCTACAATTCTCATGGAATAGAATGTGTTGAAGAAGCATAACAGTTAATATGCACTCTCCTAAATGGATATATGTCATCCCGTTAGCCCACCCCTTAAGACTTTCTGATGTGGAATAATTCAATGAATTTAAAAATTGTAATTATCTGCCTGGCGCAGTGGCCCATCATGCCTGTAATCTTAGCACTCTGCAAGGTGGAGGCAGGTAGATTGCTTGAGCTCAGGAATTCAAGACCAGTCTGAGCAAAACTCCCTAACTCTACTAAAAATAGAAAAACTAGCCAGGCATGGTGGTGCATGCCTGTAGACCCAGCTCCTCTGGAGGCTGAAGCAGAAGGATCACCTGAGCCCAAGACTTTGAGGTTGCTGTGAGCTATGACATCACAGCACTCTACCCAGAGTGACAGAGTGAGATTCTGTCTCAAAAAAAAAAAAATCATAATTATCTCCGTTTTCTCTACTATTCAAGGGAAGATGCAGAAAAATATTTGGGGCATTTTCAAACCACTGAGTACATTTCCAAAGAGTATAATTTAGAGGAAATGAAGGGTGTAGGCCAGAGAAAATAGGAAATAGGGATATAAAATGAAGAAAGATCATCACAATTACAGATACCCTCCCCAAGGAGAAAAGCTACTATTTTTTTAAACTCCCACTTAGTGAGTCTAGCCAGGTGCCCTGTGAAATCACAAGTTGTGATAAAAACTACATATGGTTATGAAAAGGAAGCATAAAGAAATGAGAAATGCTTTTTCATATTTTTTAAGAAAAGAGCAATATATACTATTCAAAATTGTTCTACCCCTTGATCTTTCTTAAAAATTTTAAAATATTTTCACATGCAGGTAGTATTTGGGGGGGGTCTAACTATGTCAGGTACATTGATGAATGAAGAAAATATATAATAGTTCCTTGCTCCAAGAAACATGATATATTTAAGAGTAGAAAACAGATTGGATGGATGCATTGAGGTGAATAAAGGTAAATTTATTTAGCTTGGTGTTGCCTCTGTATCACCTTGAGAGTGGTAGGTTGCTCTCTGGAGGTATTTACTTAATAACCAAGATCCCATCAGAAGAAATAACTCACCCTGAGAGTGAAAAGCAGTGCTAGAAACAGAACCAAGGGTAGGAGGCGAACTTTAGAAGGGAAGGCGGCATTTCCCAGGCAAACCCCAATGTCATTAATGCAAGATGATTATAATAAAGGGGCAAGGGGAAACCAAAAACAGTAAAATAATATTTTGCCATCTATTAGGGGAAAAACAAAGAGAAAGATTAGTGGTTATTCTGTCTGCTGTACCTATCTGGGTCATTTCTAGTTTTCCTTATTGTTGAGATATTTAAAAACTCCTCAAATTGGAAAATGGATAATATATAAATAGTATTTGCAGACAGAAACGCAAATGAATTATTTCTGGTGGAATGCAACTGATTATTGCACTGTGTGTACATCTGTTTTTCCTATAGGTTTAAACTTACTTCAGATTTTCTTATCATTTATGTATGTGTGGGTCTTGGAATTCTCCTTGAGCCAACTGTAACCTCATGGACGGATGAATCAAATATTATTAACATTTTTGACATTTTATAACTGTATAAACATCACAATTATACCCACTTTTAAAAATTATTCTTCAACAGTGAATACAAGGTAGCATGGGTGACAGCATTCATAAGGATGACTGTAAGTTTCATTGTCTAATGTGCGAGGAAAGAGCCACGGACCTTCAATCACCTTGCCAGCCATCAGCGGATGTGTCTGCCTTCCTGTGAGTTCCCTTTCTCCCTTAACAAACATTTATTAAACCTATGTTATGAGCCAGACCTTATGCTAGACGCCAAGGATATAAAGCAAAAAAGGCTTTATAGGTTGCTCTTAGAGGGATGGTAATCTAGTAGGAAACAGAACTAACATGTAAACAAATGACTCTAGGCATACCCTGCAGGTTTCAGAAAACTGATTTGAACATATAAATCATGGGGAGGCAATCAATTCTATTGGCTAAGGAGTTAGTATAGGCTTCCAAAGTAGTCTCATGTTGGTGTTTATAAATTTATCAGTACTGTCATTTCTAACTGCAGCAGCCACTAGATAATTCACAACAGTGAACTTATTCCCTTTAAGTAACCAAGAGAAACCCTGGGAGTGTCAGCCTTACTTACAAAGAGCTGAGGTACTTAGGTACTTAAATTCTTAATGCCTTTTGCTACTGTTGTTCTATGCTCATCACTAAGCTTATGCTGTCTGAAAGCTACAAGTTGCCTCTAGACAGTAGAGAGCCAAAGAAGTTAAGAGATGACCTTGAACTCTTAAGATTAACAATGCTTATAAATACCCTAAGGGCTTTGTGTGTTAAATCTGTTTAATCTTTTATTAACATACTTATTTTCCCATAGGACACCTAAACCACTGGACATATATTGACACTTCTGGGCACGTAAGAGTTTCATAAAGTATGGTTTGGGAAACCTTAGGATAGAAGAATACAACTGTCCTGCACATGATTGAGATATTTTTGAGGGCTTAGGAGGTTTTGTAGAAGAAGGGAGAAGAGTTAAGCTATAAAGGCATAAGTTATGGATTTGTCCTTGAATCCTTTGTAATAATTGTACAAGAAGACACAATTTTGATACTAAAGACTCTGGGACTTTGGGGACTAATCATGAAGTGAAAACATAAATGTGATGTGAATTCCTGAGTTCACATCAGGTTCCTGAGTAAAGCCCAAGGATCGCCAGAGTTTTAGGTTATGATACTCAGCTAACTTCCTCCTTTTCAGCCACAGAGCGTTCCTTGTCATTCCGCTCAAGACTCTAGTGAGATATTCAGTGAACAGCAGATTTGAAAGGGCAGAAATTAAGCTGTTGTCTTTTGGGAGCATTTTATAATGGGGGATGTTGCAAGACAGAAATGCAGGATGGAGGGTAGCAATGCCAGGAGAGAGTACGGATTGGAAGGGGTTAAGAATGCTAGCCTCCTGTTCAGTGCACACAAACACAAGCCATCCGCGGCTCTTCCCTCACACAGCTTGGGGATTTATTTCTAAGGTGATGCAAATGCAAATTCCATGAGACCACTACTTTATGGTAGCCATTCACAGTGTTCAGAGCTTGGGTGACAACACCTGAGAAACTGATCAGGTTTTCTCACCGGCATGGATGAAGAGAAAGGAGGCTGCGGTATTCCATGGACTTTGGTATTCAAAGAGTTTTCATTAGTTTTGACTCTTTGCAAATAACTCTGAAGGAATGAGAGAGTAGAATTTGTATTTTGCTAAGGTTTCGGTTTGGAAGATATAAATGTGGGGTTGATGTACAGGAGTATAAGTCTCAACTGTACCACTATCCACAGCCATTAAGTAGAACCCGCTATCCCTAGCTCAGGGCAGTTTAGTGGCTCTCCATTCATTTTAGTAAGCATTTTACGAGGGAATTACAGGTTAGAGGGGAATTTGTAAGTGTGGGGTTTTCCATACTTCTGGATGTCTCCCTTATGCATAGGAAAAATGGAATATTCTCCATTGGTTCTAAAGAAAGAAACCAGGACTCAGTTTCTTATCCCTCTGCAACTAGCACCACAATCTAAAAAACTCCAGTTTGGTCTGTTCAGATGTTCTACTCAGATTGGGACAAATTTAGGAGAAAATAATGAGCAAATCCAAACTGGTACGGATAGGTCATTTTTCTCCTCATTCAAAACACACACAAAAAGTGTTTTCCATCTCTCAGTTGGAAGCCAGTGGGGAATTTGTTCCGTGCTATGCAGGGTGAGCGTGTCAGCTGGGTGACCTTCTCTCTACCCTTGGCCCTATCCTGGCTGATATTTTCATGATGGACTTGGAAAGACAAAGGTAGAAAGTATGTCTGTCAATGAAATATGAAATATTTGAAATATTTAGTAGAAAGTCTGTCTGTCAATGAAATATGTAGTTCAGCCAAAGCTTCAGGTGATTATATTGGATGGCAAAATTTGGTTTTAGAAAGGTCTTGGCAGTCTGGAATGGGGGGCCAACACTTCCAGGAGGAGACGGCCAAAAGGAAAGGAAAAAGACTGAGTTCAGAGTCAATATTCAGGTTCATGTTTACTGCAAAGTACAGAATGAGGGTCATACAGCTGAACAACAGTATGTTTTAAAAAGTCTTAAAGATTTATTTGCTCTCAACATGATTTAGTAAGTGAGGGGGAGCTATCAGAGCCAATGACATCTGATCATGCATTAATATAGCCAGAACAAGACAAAGAGTGGGGTAGAGGAAGACTATTCTCCACTGGTTAGAACACATCTGGGACATTATGCTCATTCCTGGGCTTCACCATTTATAAGAAATATGAAAAGTAGAGGGCAGCCAAAGGTAGGTGACCAGGATTTCGTAAAGCCCAGAAAACATGGTATTAACTAAACAACTTCAGATGACATGGAATGGCATGATAGTTTTCTTCACTGTCTGAAAGACTCTCATATGGAAAAAGAAATTGAACCATTTCAGAGTAGTGTCAGAGAACAGAAGAAGGGATAATACATGGTTAGGAGTAACAGAGGAGCAGATTTTGACTTGATATAAAGAAAATCTTTCTGTCAACACCGCATCTTAAAAACCAAAACTGCTCCCTGCAAGTAGCCAGGTCCCGTCAGTGGCTGATATTAAGTGGTAGCCTGAAGGCCACGTGCCAGCGACACAGTAGACGGTATCTCTCTATCTAAGCACCAGCTCCTGCCTCCAGCAAGCTACTGGATATTTATTTCCATGTTCCCGATATCATATGTAACTCCCACCTGACAACAGGAAAACAGCCCTCCTGCCTGACTTCCCTTTTTCTCAGTGGGACCCTGCTCGCTCATCACTGCAGCTGAAACATCTGAATCACACTTTGCTCCCTTTCCTTCTGCTCCTCTGTTCCTCCTAACCACTTATGTTTAGTTGCCAACTTCCAATGATTCTCTCTTTCTTGGGTCACCCATATCCATCTTTCACTTTCACCTCCCAAAGCCACCACCTCGGAGATGATAGCCCTCATTATCTTGTGAATTAGATAACTACAACTGATCTCTGTAACTATAATCTTGAACTATGCCATCCAATTGGCACATTTCTATAGGACCACTATTGCTGAGATAGTAATTTCGGCATACCAGTTTCAAAATCTTCAATGGATCCTTTTACAGAATATGCTGAGGACCCACCAGGACCTCTATATTTTTAATCTGAACATTTCTTCTCAACCTTCTTTTCTGCTGCTTTGTTATGGTGACACCCAGCTAAGTCCAGTCTGGCCCAGAGCAATCTAATCACTATGCCTTTCTCTGGTGAGACCCTTCTTTCCTGATCACTTATGGTCAAGTCATCAGGCTTCCCCCAAGGAAAACTTCCTATCCAGCCTGTGAGCTCCCCTCTGTCCTTTTCCTGATCCTTGAGTACACATTGGTGGCTCACCACCTCTTAATCCTTATGACCTTTTATCTGTGCCCTCCATCAGCATTTGTATCAACCCGTTCCACGTTTTACACTCTTGTCTTATAAGTTAGCACATCTCATATTATTTAATTTCAATGTGCCTCGCTCATCTTTTAATCTAGATTATAAATTCCTTGAGAGAAAGAACAGTGTTGCTTTCCAAATGGAAGTCTTGGGAAGTGCTAAAGAATCTTAACATTATACCAAAAAACAAAACCAAATTGTACCATTACACCAAAAACATGCTGAGCATGGGGAAGCAAAAGGCCAGAGGATAAAGTCTTAAAAACTTAAACTGTTGCTTAGGGGCAGAGTCAGAATTAATAGCTTTACAGAGAGAGAATGAAGGGTTTATTAGGAAAAGATGAAAAAAAATTTACTGCACACTGGTTGCCACAGAGTAAGTGAGATTTGGGGCTTAACTATGGAGAGAGAATCTAAATGAACCGAAGTCCTCGTGTGATGTGATAGTTAATACTTATGAAGAGTTTCTCTGTATGCCAGGAACTGTTTTAATTGCACCGCATGTGATAACTCATTTAATTTTCTCTCTATAATCCTTTAAGTAGTGTTATTATTTCCATAGGAGAGTAACTTGTACACTGCATCTTTCTCTCTGACTCCTAATCACCCATTATCCTGATACTGTCCTTGTCAGTGGTAGAATTCCCCAAGCAGTTTCTGATATTTCATTTAGGTTTGTATTCATAGCCATCTTGTGACATTGGTAAAGCCTTCCAGCCTGGATACAGTAAGATGCTGGTTTCCCTAATGTAAGGGTGGGCGGTGACATACACTATTATCATATCTGAGGAGGGATTGGGAAGTAGAGGAAGTATCATTTTCTTTGTCTTGAAAAATAGCTCAACTTTTTTTTTTCCTGTTTCTTACATTCTTCATGACATGTTGGAAAATAAAGTCCTTCAGACCTAGTTATGATATATAGAGAAAAATTAGTTCAGCTGAATTAGAAAAATTAAGAAAAAATTGTCTGCATGCTTAGCAAGCCATTCTTTTTTATAATCCCTATCAAAATCTCTTAATTCTTCTAACTTTTCCGGATCGAAGATTTCCTATCTATTTTTACTGACTTCTGGGAATATGCCAATGTTTCTTCACAAGATTGTAAGAAGTGTTTCTCCTTTTAGTTATACATCCTATTTTGGTAGCAATCACCCATCATCCCTTTTTTCTTTCCAACACCTGTATCATAATTTTGCCAAATCTTTGTAGTCCATTAATTTTGCAACTTTAGAGAGAATAATAACCCACTTTCACTGCATAACCTTACTGGTTAATCATCAAATTTTTTTTAGAGGTTATTTGAAAAATAATTATTTGAAAACATATTTAAAAATTATTTTCCATCACAATTGCAATTCGCTTTTATATTTCAGATCATAATATGCTGCTCCTTTCCATAAAACAGTAGAATGTTTCCCTTTTTCTGACAAAATAAAGTTGAGGTTCTTTACTTTGGTGTGGAAGCCCCAGCATTCTGGCGCTGTTACACTGGTCCTTTTTCACTCCCTGTGATACTCACTAGAGCATTTGAAGTGTTCCGGCTGACCAATACCTTCTCTTATGTTGCTCATTCTTTCTTCCTTAGGTGAACAATACTCTTCTCCTATTGTTTTGTCCCTCTTATTCTCTAAATCCCAGAATGTCCCTCTCCAGGAAGCTGTTCCTTAGGCACTCAGAGTAAAGCCATGGCCCTCTCTGCACTCTCCGTACACTGTTCACAGTTCTTTAATTTCTTTGACTGCAGATGGTTTTTGTTCCTAAATCAAAGACAAGAGTGCCCATCTCCAGCCACCTCCTACTCATATTTCCTACATACAGTAAGCTCTCAAATAATGATTGTTGAATTGCAATACTCCAAACTAGGTAAGTTATTTTAAATAATGCCACATTTTAAATAATATGACAACTATACTTGTAGTGATAAGGAAAAGATGACAGTGAAACGTAGCCATTAAAATACCCACAAGGATAACAGGTAAGAGATAGGAGGGGTGGTCAGTAAGGTAAGAAACTCAGAGACAGAAAATGTGGTTCATCAAAACATTCTTTAATTTATCTGGAATGCTGAGTCTAAGCTATGGTATTATCAGGTATAAACAAGAAAGTAATGAAGTCCAAAGCTATATTTGAATTAGTAAATATTTAGTTTAAATTCTTTCCCTTATGCCAAAACCTGTAGCTTTCTCGAAGGCCCTGGTCCACACGTTGGTTATTTTTAGAAAAATCACTCTATTGACATTGCATGATGAGAAATAGATCTGCAACATATCACAGTGTCATGTTCAGGTTCATAGGAGGATTTCAAAGGGTGAAAATAATCAAACTAGCCAGCTTTTTTCCAAGTCAAAGAGTAGCTCCTGTTGGGAAAATAACACTCCTGTTTCTCTTTGAAAGAAACCCACATATCAGGGAATCTCAGGCAGTCCTGAGTCTTCTTGACTCAAGATTCAACCAGGACCCCTTCAGACCAGAGTTTCCCTGCGGGCCTCTCCATTAATTTGCACATACTGACTAAGTTGTTGGTTATATGCCTCATGCTGCCACCTCACTACTTTTCCTTTCAAATACCATTGATTGGGCTGTTTTGTCAGGGAGATGAATGTCTCGAAGCCCAACATCCTACCTGTAGCAGATGAACATAACTTCTGTTACTTCTGCCATACTTGGCATTCTTGACTTATAACTGAAGCTACATATGACTGGTGTAAAAAATAGTTCCAGCCCAATTAAAGTTTGAGTATTTAAGAGAGTTGGTGTTTTCATCAACACCTGTCTAAAATCTGAAAAATTTTTGGGAAGGTGCTTGGTGGGATCTCACCTAATGTGCACAATGTAAGGGTGGTCAGCACAGCCCCGTGGGTGGAGGGCTTACCTACCACTTGAACTTTACCTTGCAAATGAAAACAATGTAACCTAAACATTTGTACCCTCATATCAATCTGAAATTAAAAAGTAGTAAAGTAAAATAAAATTATTTTTTAAATAATTAGAAGTGAATCTAAATAATTGATATGTGGTATTTTAATATAGAAAGAAGTATCCCCTCTGAAGAAACATTATCCATTTTTGGCTTGCTATATTTTATTTACACTTTTTTAACATTTAGTGAAAAAATGTGATATAGAAAGACATACAGAAAGACACTGACTTTACAGTTTGGAGCCCTTTCTCAGCTCTGCCAATTCCTACCCTCTCTGTGGCCTTGGACAGACAACTTAAACCCCCTTACCTTCGATTTTCTCACCTGCAAAATGTGAATGGTCATTCCTGACCTATGATGTTTGTAAGACCAAAGATGGTTTTATACCAAGGATGTTTGTAAGGATCAGGTGAGATGATACACATACATGAGAGAGATTGAAGAATAGCAAACTATTATTTCAGCCTGTATTCTACAAACGCCATAGCATTCTCCTTCTTCATTTCCTCGTTTCCAGCTTATTCAGTTAGATTGAACTAAACAGGAATTAAGCCTCATCTCTTTGGCAGCCATTGGGAATTAGCCTGGGTAGCAGCTGCTGCTCTCATCTAAGAACATCTTTCTCCTGAGGACTGTGTTCCTTTTGCTGGGCTCCAGGCACACATTCAATCTCTAACTTTTAAAGTTAAAGCACGTTAAGTAGTGCCCCTCCTCCTGAATCCCTTCCTAGTCAACATCAGAATTATTCTTGGTAAGATAGTCAGTTGGGGCAAATCTCAGAGGCCGAAAAGACAAAAGGAGGTAAGCTTTGGTAAACGGATACTGGGCATTGAAAATCAGACATCAGTTATTAAGTGAATCCTTGGCAGATGAACAGACCAGAGGGTCAAGATAGTCTCACTGCAGACAAAGTAGCCCTAGCACGGCGGTTCCCAGAGAGAGTTCTCATCACAGAAGTTAGGGAATGGGGCGACTGGAGACCTGACCACAGCCTCTGTGGCTCAGGAGGGCCAGAGGCCACCTCCAGTCCTGGAGGAACAAAACAATGCCATGGACCCACTTCCTGGATTTCAGACACTAAATGGAAGTTTCGTTCCCATAGAACAAGGTGAGTGTCTTCTGCTGAGACTGAATTAAAAGATTTGTCACAGAAGACCTGAACAAAAAGATAGGGTATTTGAGCTATCAAGATATGGATCAAAGGGGCCTGCTTGGGGATCAAGGCTGTCACAGAGTCTGAGCAGAACTCAGCCTGCAGGTGGTGGTCATTTGGCCCCACCGAGAATAATTAGAGAAATGTTGGGGTGAAGCGTGGGAGCCAGGTCCACCATCTGTCAGCACATTGGGTGTTGTTATCTATTTGCACAGAGCTCATTTTGCTTCCTCCCCTAAACTCATGCAGTGACTGACATCCAGGAAGGGCCGAATTCAGATTCTAAAAATTTTAATTTTTTCCCTCGTCATGGTATACATTATACCTTTCTTCTTTATCTACTAGCTCATGCCTATATTTAGCCATTAGTGCTCCTTTAACTCCAAAAATTAGTCTTTTCATTCTCAACTTTTTGAAACTATTTTTTAAAACAACTGTTTTGAAATTTTTATTTTTTTTATGTTGTTCATCTTTTCCCTTAAAATTGCTTTGCAACATTTCTATATTTCCCAGTTCTTGCAGTATTCTTTATAAAATCCATTTCTGTAATCTCACTGCCTAAACTCATGTACTCCAGGTGCCACCAAGAGTCACAAAATTTTGCAGTTTTCAACATTACAGCAGCAAAACCATCAGGCTGACAGTCTTATGAAAGTATGCCATTGTTATTCAGACAGAACTCTTTTGAGGAATACCATTGTTAATGTCTGTTTCTATCCAGTGGGACTATTCTGTGCTCTACAAATGGCTCATGGCAGCCAACAACAGTTCTTTGCTATATTTTTTACACATCCTTGGTAACAGATGCTTCCCCAGTGAAAAGTGGAAACTCTGGACATATTTTGAATTTAGAAGATAAATTCATTTTTCCAACTCTTAAATAAACTTTCACATATAAACACAAAATATGTTTGTGTATATATAGAAGAAATTACTTAGAAAAAAAACCCTCGAGAGTGACATCTTCATATCTGCACATAGTTAGCCCATGCTACAATAAATTTTGATCAACTTTTGGCTATGGAAATATTAATGCATGCAACACAATGCCTTTCGGCTTTCAGCAGAAAGTAGAACTAAATTATCATACCTAATAAGAAAAAGAAGGTGGATATTTTAAAAAATCATTATAATAAGCACAGAAAACATGAAAGCAAATCTGTTAGCCCCCAAATCCTTTCAAAGCATCTATTTAACTGGATTTGGGGATACGTGAAAACATAAGTGACAGGAACTCGTGACCTATAGGTTACAGCCCAGGTTTCACTCACATTGGTTAGAGACAAGGGAGCAAATATAAGCACAATGTCTTATGGATATAATCAAGCGATTGAAAGGGCTGAATCTGGCATTCCTCTAATTGTGTCTGTTCAACAATCCCCTACATCAATGGATGGCACAGCTCTGCAGACACTGGTCAGGATGTCCTATCTCTGGGGCTACCTGGTTCCTCTCTGGATACACATCCTGGGGCACTATCACTTACCTTGATGGTAGCCAAGACCACCTCCATTATAGCACACTGTCGGGGCATCAGACCCTTGGCATCCTCTCTGATCATGTGCTCCTGGAAAAGAAGTTAATAACAGCTTACAAAATAATCAGTTCATGTACTCAACAACTACTTTTGAACAAAATCTGTATAATTCCCATAGGCAAACGTTTCCTAGTTGAAATATCTTCTTCATATGGATGCATTTTAAATTACTCTTTCATCATATATTTATTAACTATACCTTTGCCAAAGGAAGAAATGTTGAAGGCTGACTTAAAAAGTGGCATTTTCTAGGCTTCATTTTCCCTCACAAGTGAATGTTAGTTAGGAAAAGAGGAGAGAAAGCTAGGAGATACGTGTCAAAGCTTTTTCACCTGAACTCCTTGTTTTATGTCTGTTACACTGAGAAATGTCAATCATGGAAGAGATCTAAGGGGCACATTTAGCCTCTCCTAATTATTACTGATACAGTCTATTTTAAAATGAATGCCCTCAACTTTATATCTTTCTTTGTGTCCCCTTAATGGTTACTCATTACTGGGAAAAGGCCCAGAGAATTAACTGAATTTGGTTTTTGAGATTTTAATCATTTTTAATATTTTAAAGCCTATTTTCAAATTGACTTCATGATTTCACAATGGATTTCCTCCATTATTCACTGTGGTCTGTCTCAATCCATCATTCAGAGCTTATTTAGGAAAATAATGGTAGAAAGTTAGAGAAAATAATAAAGGAAATAGAAATTTGTCTAAGAGAAAAACATAAAAATTTCTGACCAAAAGGGAGATATAATAGTGGTATATGATCGTCCCACTATTCTATTCAACAACATTCAAAAAATACTTATTGATTGCTTATTATGTGTCAATACTAAGGTGATTGAGATGTATGGTTCAATAAAAGGAAGACTTTTGTCCTTTTGAAGCCTAAATTCAACCTCATGAAGGTGTGAATTAGAGAAGTCCCCTGTGAGTGGACGTAGCTCTGAAATGCACAGTGTGATTAAAGGGGCAGTGGGTGGTCAGCTCCCAATCAGCAAGTGGACTTGGCAAGTGGAACAGGACTCAAGTACAGCTGTCACCTGCTTCCTTAGCGGGCACTTCTATGCAATGCTCCAATCCTGCAATCACCCCCAGTGGCTTATCCTTCCAGTCTGGCCACTTTTCTGATTCTTGTATTGAGTGGCTGCCATGAATTCCTAAAGATAATCTCTATCTATGTCTTACCCACCTCTTCAGTGTTTCAGAGTCTACCTTGGCAATTGTCATCTGGTAGGCACTCAATGTATTTTTGATAATTGCATTATACTTCCTTGAGCATAGGGCTCAATATACTCAAATGGACTTACTATTTTTGAATTGTGTTAAAAATAATGCTTCGTAGATCCATGATATATATTTATGTATGTTATTGCATTTTTCCCAGACACAGGGATTTCAACCAAAACGTACAAGTTCATTTAATATTTTTCAATAGTAATTAACATCAAACACCTACTGAGACTCAAAGAGTGATAGAAAATATTGGCTCAATTATCAGGGGAAATGCCTCATGAGAAGTAGTTATAAATATTTTATGTTAAATAACTTCCCATGGCTTCCTCAGTCTTCACTGGTTTTACAATGTGGTCACATTTTTTTTTAACAGATACTAATATGTTAGTCCTATGGAAAAATATAGTTTTTTTTGTTTTTTTTTTTGCAGTTTTTGGCTGGGGCTGAGTTTGAACCTACCACCCCTGGCATATGGGGCCAGCGCCCTACTCCTTTGAGCCACAGGCGCCACCTGAAAAATATAGTTTTTGATATAAATAATTTCGGAGAATTTAACAACAGCTCATTCAATGAGTTGGGGTCTCTAAAAAAGACCAGCAATGAAACGCTGTCCATGTAAAAAGCTTGAAGTCAACTCACAGTCTCAAGTGTATTTCATTAATTGGTTTTGATACTGTATCACCAGTCCCTGAAGATCTATGCATATTTTGTTTTATATTATGTCAACTAAATCTGATTATGTCAAATATAATAGTAATGTCAGACATATATAATATACATATATCATGAAATTCCAGTGTATAAAATATGTCAACCTGCTATATGTGTTTAATGAATTAGTTCTAAATCATAATCAAATGCAGAAAAACATTAGTTCCCTACCTAGTTCTATTTTTCTTTATCTTTTGTTTATTTAAATAAAGTACTTATCTAATAGTATTTCTACATAGGAACTCTGGCATTATCCATCAGTACAAATATTTCAGACAATACTTTCCAGTAAACCAAATCTACTTTCAAACTAACGTATTAAACATTTAAAGACATATGGTTTAAATTTTTTTTTAAATGGACGTGACAGTCTACTACAATAAGAATAATAGCTTTGAAAGATTTGAAGGTCTTCATGCCAGCAAGAGTTTCAATAACTGCTCTGTAATTCAGGCAATAATAAATAAATGGACTAGTAATTTAAAAATAAAATATCAGGGGCAATAATGGAATAACATCATCCACAACTGAGTTTTTTCCTTGCCCTTAACACCAATGAATGAGATTCTAATTTTAATCCTTCACATTATTTCAACATTGACGAAATAATATTGCTGGGCCATTTTATTCCTATTTTGATTTTAGATTATAAGAATAAAACATGCCTCAAATTGGCTCGGCGCCTGTGGCTCAGCGGGCTAAGGCGCCAGCCACGTACACCTGAGCTGGCGGGTTCATATCCAGCCTGGGCCTACCAAACAACAATGATGGCTGCAACCTGAAAATGGCCAGGCGTTGTGGCGGGCGCCTGTAGTCCCAGCTACTTGGGAGGTGGAGGCAGGAGACTCGCTTGAGCCCAGGAATTGGAGGTTGCTGTGAGCTGTGATGCCACTGCACTCTATCCAGTGTGAAAGCTTGAGGCTCTGTCTCAAAAAAAAAAAAAAAAAAGGAAAGTTGGTAGGATATATTTTGTCAGCAGAACAAGAGCTTTTAAAAATTTGCTTTATTATTATTATTTTTTTTTTTTTGAGACAGAGCCTCAAGCTGTCACCCTGGGTAGAGTGCAGTGGCATCACAGCTCACAGCAACCTCCAACTCCTGGGCTCAAGCG
>CAUYON010034541.1:0-13484 GCA_963573935.1 Arctocebus calabarensis
TTTTTTGAGACAGAGCCTCAAGCTGTCACCCTGGATAGAGTGCTGTGGCATCACAGCTCACAGCAACCTCCAATTCCTGGGCTCAAGAGAGTCTCTTGCCTCTGCCTCCCAAGTAGCTGAGACTATAGGCGCTCGCCACAACGCCTGGCTATTTTTTGGTTGCAGCCGTCATTGTTGTTTGGCAGGCCCAGGCTGGATTTGAACCCACTAGCTCAGGTGTATGTGGCTGGTGCCTTAGCCCATTGAGCCACAGGCGCCGAGCCAGATGTTTTCCTTTTTAAAAAATAAAAAAGGCTTTATATTATTAAAATGAAATCATGACTATCTCATCATGAGAAGCCATTAGACAAACTCTCCTTGAAGGACATTCTACAAAATACCAACCAGTAATCTCTGAAAGTGTCAAGGTCACCATTGGAGGAGACGAAGGAGAAATGAAAACCTAATGCAATGTGTGGGAGCCTGGATTGATTCCTAGATCAGAAAAAGGGAGTTAGTGAAAGAACTGGTGAAATCAGAATATGGTCTGTAGTTTAGCTGGTAGTAGTATAGGAAGATTAATTTAATAAATGAACCTCAGTCATGCACGTTGTTAACAAAGGGGAAAGCTGGATAAGGGGCATACAGAAACTCTCTAAAATTCTTTCAGAACAAAAAGGTTTTAAAAATATATGATAAACAGTTAATTTATTTACACATCCAACTTTATTTTAACGTTAATGTTTGGTTTCTCTTTCATCTACGTTTTGGCCACCTGGCTTCAGAATGCAGCATGAGATAAAACCTTCAAAGAACAGGTAGGAGAGAACTTTTTGAACACCAGAAAGAGTAGGTTTTTCTTTGCATATTTTACAGTCTGTGTGTTTACTTAGTGTGAACAAACATGATGTGTAGCATACTTCAAACAATAGTGAATTCTCCTAGTCTGTGCTTGCATTAAGTTGACTAATTACAAAGACTTATTTTTTCCATGTTCAAGGACAACTTAAACTTTTTTTTCATTGAAAAAGGGAGTAACATTTGCTGTACTAGATTTATGCTATGTTCTTTTGCCCAAGGTTTCTTTATTTCTTTGTTTTGCTTCCAATTTTATTTTTTCTTTGAAATTAGTGCTCAGACAGCTTTGATCTAAGGCAGAGAAGTTCAAAAGCATTGCTGAGGCTGACCAGTAGCACCTCACTCTTTCTCTTACTGATATAAGCACAGCTATTGATCAATTCTAGCTTTTATAGCTACATCTTTAGACATTGATTCAATAAAATATTTTAAATTTTATAAAATTTATAAATTTTGATCATAAAAATAAGTTTCCAGGTTTCCTCCTTAATGCAGTAGGGGAGGTGTTGGTTTCATGAAAATAAATACCTGAGTTATATTTCTGAGTAAGTGAAATGACTTCCTTTTCATTGACTGAATTTACACTTATTTTTTCCCCCTTGAGTTTTCCTTCCTAGTTTTCAATAAAAATGTATTTTTCAGCTTATTAAGGTCATCTTAATCTAACCTCAGTGTCAGTGCAAAGGGGAACAATTTTAAGACTTGGCTGTAATTCCCACATTTCCCTAAGCCTCTTCTACTTCAGGGTAAAAGAAAGGAATAGTAGAATACTTCAAAGGAACTCTTGCTGTAGAAATCTTATGAATGTTTGGAGTAAAGCAAAAATGAGAACTTAGGAGGAAATATGAACCATATTTGGTGAATCATGCATGGTACTAGCCACCCTTTTGGCAAACGCGTATTGAGACTTTGACACCCTGGAAGGCAGTGAAGATACAGAAATCCTTTCCCCCAGTAGCTGTAAAATGAGTGCTTATTTCAAAGCAGGCACTGTTTTAAAAAAAGGTCTCATTCTTCATAAAAGTTATATTTTAGTGGGAGAAGTAAATAAAAAAAGTAAATAAATAGATAAACAAGGTACCTTCTGAGAGTGGTAAATGTTTTGAAAAGAACATAAAGCAGGCTAAGAGGGTAGAGATTGAATGGGGTGAGGGTAGGGCTAGTTTGGACGGAGTGGGGAGGTTTGGCTCTCCCAGCAGAGGACAAATAGTCTGGGCGACACTCGAAGGTAGTGTCCTTGGAAATGGCAAGAGCAACACCAGGTCGTCAGGTGGGGTGAGCTGGACGTGTTCCAAAAGAGTGCAGTGTGTGGAATGTTCTTCAGCGCGGGGATGTCTAATGTTTCCTCAGGGTTAGTTTCGGATTAATCATTTTTGGCATTCTTGACAGTTCTGTGAAAGATGCTGTGTCCTCAGCGCATTACAGAAGGAGCCTCACGTCAGCTTATTTCATTACTGGTTATGAAAGACAAAGAAAGGCTGAGCGACTCTTCCACGTCCAACAGGTTAAAGGTGCTTGCCACCATATGCAATGCATTCACAGCTGCTGTAAGGAATATTATCCGGATAACTGACAGATAATACAGAATCATTGTTAAATTTCTTGAAGCTGATCGTTGTATGAAGAGAAATGTCCTTGTCTGTAGGAGATCCAAGCTGAAGTGTTTAGGGGTAAAGCGCCATAGTGCCTATAAGTTGCTTACCAATGATTCAGTAGTCACATTGTCATATACATATAGAAAAAGGACTAAGCCAAATTTAGCAGAGTATTCTCACAATTGGTGAATCTAAACAAAACGTATACACACATATTTGAGTTCATTGGATTTTTCTTGCAACTTTTCTGTAGGATTCAAAGAAAAGTTTAAAAGAATATTTATGTGCCAGGCAATCAATGGGGTTACAAAGTGGAAAGTTCTCATTCTACCTATTGAGCTTACAGTTTAGTTAGGTAAATAATAATTGGTAATAAATACGTTTTATTAAGGAAGAAGGCAAACACAGCCTAATTGATGGTCTCGGATTAGGATCCAAGACACAATGAAGCAAATGTAATTGCACGGGTGCTCTAGAAAAGGAGGGGGAAGGAGGAGGGGAGGTTTCGCTGAAGTTATTGAGGCAGTGTGGGGATGGTCAGGAGGTGCTGCTGACGTTGAAGTGCCAGCAGGACATGCAGGTGATGGTCACTGGCCAGTTGGAAATGTGACTTTCTAGCTAGAGGTGCCATCAGATACTCAAAGTAGTTGAGATCTCAGGAGGGTGTGGAGTTGGCCAGTGAGGATGTAGTGAATGATGATGCATGAGCAGTACTGAATTGTGGAGGAGAGGCGGGGAAAGATAAGCTATGAGAGGGCTGGGGACTAGGCCAGAGAAGGAAGAGAAAGGAGAGACTGTCAGAAGGGGGAGGTGTGAGAGGCGAGTAGGGGCTCCCAGGAGAAAGCACTTCATGTATCTGAGGCCAAAGGGAGGTCAAGTCATGTCAGAAGTAGGAAGTGTCCCCTGGATCTGGTGGTCAGGGTGGAAAAATTTAAGCTGAGTTCTGGACAGTAGGAGGTAGCTAAGGCAAAGGCCTGTGGCTAGGGGTGCTGGAAGCCATCTCTCCACCCACAGAGGAGCTTCTCTATGGAGACTGTGGGCTGGGAAGGGGCGCTGTCCATTCAAGCAACTGCACAGGGCCAGGATGGCTGGAGTGGCCTTGGACAGAACAGAGACTTGGCAAGAGTGGTGGGAGATGAGGCTGGTTAAATAAGCTGGGGTCAGGTCATGAAGGACTTTGCAGGAGTTGGGATTTGATCCTCAGGGCAGAGGGAAGCTGTTGGAAAATGGCAAGAGTAGCCCTGTATTGAACAGTTAGGCATTTGCAAACAAGGTCCCTCGGCTACAGAGTTGGAGAGAGACTAGAGGTTTGGGGGGACTTAAAGTTGATGTTGGGGAGGCTGTTTGGAGGTTACTGTGATGACTTCCTTGGTGGTGGGCGGGGGAGTTGAGAGTGATGGATGTGAGAATCTATAAGACGGAGCACCGGGCATGAGAGACTGTAAAGGTTTCAGCTTGAGATACTGGGCACATGTTGGCTCCCGCTAACTAGGATGGAGAACCCCGAGAAAAAGTGGGCGAACCCGAGAAAAAGTGGGTTTTAGACACTTTGGGTGGGAGGTTCCTGCGAGGGGTCCAAGCTGTATCCCGTAGGCAGTCAAACATGCAGATCCTGAACCCGAAAAAAAAGGTTCATCCTGTGTTTAGGGTCATTAGTATGGAATTGGTTCTCAAAGTCATGGATCAAGGAGGGCCACGGAAGGAAGAGATTTTCCAGGGAGAAGTGGAAAGGAATTTTTAAATTAACATCGAATTTTTCCATATTTTGGCTAGAGGTGAGCAGCCAGGGCAACTGGAGAGATATGAAAGGAATACATTCTTCCTATTAGAGAGAGAGCAAGAATCAATTTATTTTTGAGACAGAGTTTTCCTCTGTCATCTACACTAGAGTGCAGTGTCCTCATCAAGGTCACTGTAATCTCAAACTCCTAGGCTCAAGTGATCCTGCTGCCTCAGCCTCCCAAGTATCTAGGACTACACATCACACCTAGCTGAATTTTCTAATTTTTGTAGAGATGGGGTCTTGCTCTTGTTCAGGTTGTCTTTGAACTAGTGGCCTCAAGCAATCCTCCTACCCCTGCCTCCTAGAGTCTAGGATTATGAGCATGAGCCACTGTACCTAGCCTCATCGATGAGTTAATGCATTGAGCAAATATGTGTTGGCTGGCAAAGAATTCTAACCTGGTAATCAAGAGACCTGGGTATTCTAGACTCTGAAATGAACCGACTTTATTATCTTAAGCACATCACTTGATCTCTCTGGGTTTGGTTTGTTTATGTTTTAAGGTTCATTTCCACTTCGAAATTTTGAAGAGCTGTTAATGGACTAATGATAATTTCCAAAATAATGTGAGGAAGCTTATAATACATACATAAAGCGGGGGAGGGGGGTTGGGGTGAAGAGAGAGAGAGAAGGAATCAGAAGCCATCTAGTGGAAGTGGAGTTAGACGTGCCAGGCAAATGGCATGAAATTGTTGTACCAAATTGAATGCTGGACTCTCTGAGAGTTCATGATAAAAAGAACAATAGATGTTTCAGAATAAAATTTGGATCTGTTTATTTGGAGATATAATTTTCTTTATGAATGCATCTTTTGCGACACCTTGAGTGAAAGCCTTAGGCCACAGGTTAGCAGGTAGGATTCAAGTCCAGCCCCATCGTTGGCCACCTGTGAAACCTTGTGAAAATTATTTATGCCCTTAGGCCTTGATGTCCTCTTCCTGAAAATGGGAGTATTAATATAGCTGATATGGGCTTTTGGCTCAAGATAGTGCACTAACTACATATATTTACACCTGCTTCTCTAAATCCCATTAAAAGAGAGGTGGGGATAAAACAGAAAATGGCATAAGTTCATGAGCATGCTTGGACTAAAGCTAGACATTTGTATTGTTCTGGAAGATATGAAGGCATAAATGGTGTCTATGATGGTGCATAAATTAGAGGAAGCCTCTCCTAGATGTAGGAGAAGGCAGCGGTGGAAGCAGAACTGTTCTTCCTGGAGGACCCCCTGACAGTCCCATGCTTGAAGTCGACAGGTATGGATATGGATTAAGGTGTAGGAAAAATGAGAAGGATTAACTGATGATTAGAATGTAGACCAGCTGCTTCCATCCACAGTGCTCCCTGGACTCCCAAGTGTGTGTACTTTACTTGTTCCTGCCCTAAGGTATTCACTGGAGCCTGTTGGAAACTGTCGTTTATCTTTGTAAGATGATGAAGAGAGCTCAGAGCTGTGTTGTTCTCTGCCAGGTGAAAACACAGGTGGCCGTATGCACACTGGGAAGAGAGCCCTCACCAAGCACCAATCTGCTGGCACTTTGATGGTGGACTTCCTGCCTCTAGTACTGTGGAAAGAAATGTCTGTTGTTTAAGCCGCCCAGTCTATAGTATTTTTGTTGTAGCATCTGAGCTGACTAAAAGGTAACCTTTTCTAAATTTAGTACCTATTCATGTACTCAGAACTCATACCCAGCCCACTCCACTTAGGGCAAAGACCTTCAAAACAAGTATAAAGTGTTTATAAATGGTTATTATTAGGAATTATGACATATGAATAGGGTCTTTAATTGAAGACTCTTTTTTAAAAATTCAGATTAATATGAGCATGCAAATGACTAGGTTACAGTGCTTACATTTGTCAGGCTAAGTAGTTGGGCCCTTCACCCAGGGGGTGTGCTGGATACTTTTACATTGTGCCCCTTAGGTGGGAGCTTACTAATCACCCTCCCTCCTGCCCCTCCCCCATTTGAATTTAATTGTGTTTTCTCTCGTGTGGGCATGTAGTTGTTTGTCTATTGTTTTCATATTAGTATTGATTATGCTGGATACCTGCCTTTCCATTCTTGTAATACTTTACTAATGGGAGTATTTTTCAACTACATCCAGGTAGATACAAGAGATGTAAAATCTCTATCTTTTTAATGGCTGAATAGTATTCCTTGGTACACATATAACACAGTTTATTAATTGATTCATGTGTTGATGGGCACTTGATTTGATCCCATGTCTTGGTGGTTGTCATAAACATTTTAGTGCAAATGTCCTTATGGTAAAGTGATTCTTTTCTTCTGAGTAGATAGCTAGTAATGGAATTACAGGATCAAATGGAAGGCTTGCTTTCAGCTTTTTGGAGATTCTCCGTACTTTTTTTCCATAAAGGTTGTATTAGTTTGCAATCCCTCCAGCAGAGTAAAAGTGTTCCCTTCTCTCCACATCAGTGCCAGCATCTGCAGCTTTGGGATTTTTTGACGTGGGTTAGTCTCACTGGGGTTGGGTGATATCTCAGGGTGGTTCTGATTTGCATTTCTCTGGTGTTTAAAGATGATGAGCATTTTTTCATGTGTTTGTTGGGCATTTGTCTGTCTTCTGCGGACAGGGTTCTGGTTAAGTCTCTTTCCCACTTATAAATGGGATTGTTTTCTCTTTTTTTGTTGATTAGTTTGATTTATCTGTAGATTCTAATTATTAGCTCTTTGTCAGATTCGTAGCTTCAGACTCTTTCTTCATATGAAGATGTCTCTTAACATTTATCCATATAGGCTGGATTGTATTAACCTGTACCTTACAGAAGTCACTTCTCTAACGGAATAGCTTTCTGGTATTCTCATTTACAGAATCGGAAGCAGTGGTTGCTTAACTTGTTTCTGTTACTTTCTTACTCATCTAACAGTGTTTAGGTATTTACAAATGGGAGCTTTCCTGGCAGGCGCCGAAGTATAGATACTACATCTACAATGAGTATAAGGTTTTGAGACCATGTGTCTCATATGCTCAAAAATGAAACTTTTGGTAACTGCTCATTTTAAACTCAGGAGACACTATCTCCTCTCTGTATGTCATCTTTGGGCCCCGTGTGGTGGCTCTTGACTGCAATCCTAGCACTCTGGGAGGCCAAGATGGGTGGGTTGCTTGAGCTCCCGAGTTCGAGACCAACCTGAGCAAGTGTGAGACCCCGTCTCTAAAAAATACCCAGGTGTTGTGGCAGGCACCTGTAGTCCCAGCTACTTGGGAGGCTGAGGCAAGAGGAACTCTTGAGTTCAAGAGTTTGAGGTTTCTGTGAGCTATGATGCCACGGCACTCTATTTAGGGCAACAAAGTGAGATTCTGTAACAACAACAACAACAACAACAACAACAACAACAACAACAACAAGAGCTTCTTCCCTATTCAAGGCAACTTACCCCAGTTGTTTTCCTTACTCCCTTTCTCCCTTAGGTGAGGAAAGTTTCTATGGGTGCAGTGGGTGTGGTGCGGAATATTTTGGCCCAGAGGATGAACGTTTAGACCAAGCTGCCTCTTTCTCCTCCTCTTCTTCTTCTTCCTCCTTTCCTCCTGTCTTCCCCTTCCTGTCCTTCTCCTTCCAGGACAACCTATGGACATTCCTGTCTTCTTTCTCTGTAATATGTACAGTAGTATGGGATACAATCTTCACATAAACATTCAAATTTGTTCTATTGATAGATTGCAGACAAAAACAAATGCAGACCTCAGAGTGAAAGAATGGGTATTAGGATCAGGTGCACTGTGGATTCTGCCAATCCTGCCTAGAGGTCTTTGGAGAAGCCTGAGTTCCTCATCCCTGGTAAAAATCATAGGGATTGAGTGCAATAGTGTTAGTAAAGTGCTTACGTTGTGTCTACATAAATCATAGTCTTAAAAAATAACTGTTACTGTTGTTATTGTTCATGTGGTAAATATAATAATATGTATATCTTCAAAGGGATATGGAACTATGGAGGAGGGGCTGATTAATCAGTGACCCTTCATGTCATGAAACTCATAATGCATAGTGGATAGAGGTGTAATTGGTGTTCCTTTATATGCAATATGTATCAGAATCTTTGCACTTTGTATTCCTTTTGACCCAGTTACTTGTCTTCCAGGAATTTATCCTAAGGAAACAGTCAGAAGTTCTAACAAATTTACAATAGTGACAAGTTGGAAAGAAAACTATGTGTTGAACAGTGAAGAGTAGTCAAAGTACAGGTTTGTGGTGGAGTGTTGTCCAGCTGTTGACATCTTAGAAGAACACTTGGAAAAATATTAATATTGGCTGGACATGGTGGCTCATGTCCATAACGCTAGCACTGTGGGAGGCCGAAGAGGGAAGATCAGTTGAGCTCAGGAGTTCTAGATCGGCCTGAGCAAGAGGGAGACCACATCTCTCCTAAAAATTAAAAAAATTAGCCAAGTGTTCTGGTGGGTACCTATAGTCTCACCTACTCGGGAGGCTGAGCAACGAGGATTGCTTGAGCCCAAGTGTTTGAGGTTGCTGTGAGCTAGGCTGATACCACACTATTCTGGACTGGGCAATGGAATAAGACTCTGTCTTTACAAAAACCCCCCAAATCCTATTAATATTAAATAAAGATGATAGGATATAAAATTACAGTTATAGTGTAATCCCAAATTACGTTAAAAAGCACATGATTTATATTTAGAGGGAAAACACTAAAGGAATGCATCAAAATATAATAGAGTTGACTCTGATTTGAAGGACTTTGGGTGGCCTTCTTTTCTTTCTTTCTTTCTTTCTCTCTCTCTCTCTTTCTTTCTTTCTTTCCTTTCTTCTGACTAGATGATCAGAGAAATATTAACCAAGAGAAATAAATCAGATGAGGATATGGGCAGGAGTGGTAACTGGGATACAAAGAAATTTTGCCCAGTTGTCCTAGGAAGGTTTCACAGAGTAGCCAGTTCCAACTCTTGAATTGGGCCCAGAATTTTGCCAAATGGAGAAGAAACTTCAGAAGGAGGAGGAAGCCACCCTGAGCACAAAGAGTTCGGAATGCTCCGTGGCTTGTTTGGACACACTTAATTCTTTCCATGTGATTGGAGGTCAGGCTAGATATCAGCCATTGGTGCGGAATCACTGGAAATGTGGTTGGGAAGAGACTTACACTTTTGGGGTGTTTTTCTTGTCTATTGAGGGCAACTTTCCCAGGTGGGGAGGGGAGGATCAGGTCTGCATTTCCCAAGGACTTTGTGGCAGCAGAAAGGTTAGATCACCTCAAAGTGAGATGGCAGGAAAGGGTAAAAGTCACCATTTCTTTTTGTTGTGTGATTTTTTTTTTTTGGTAGGGGCAGAGTCTCACTTTATCGCCCTCGGTAGAGTGCGGTGGAGTCACAGCTCACAGCAACCTCCAGCTCCAGAGCTTAGGCGATTCTCTTGCCTCAGCCTCCTGAGTAGCTGGGCTACAGGCGCCTGCCACAACGCCCGGCTATTTTTTTGATGCAGTTTGGCCGGGGTAGGGTTTGAACCCTCCACCCTCGGTATATGGGGCCGGCGCCCTATTCGCTGAGCTACAGGCACTGCCCACCATTTCTTTTTGGATGAAGCGTTGGCAGAACTATTTTCAGTTCTATTGTTGAAGTGCCTTAAAATTACTGCATGGGCTGAGATTCTGTGACTCTGGAGAGCTTGCTTGGTTAGTGTTAGATATGCGAGGCCTCCAAACCCACCTCCCAGAACCCATTTTAGTGGTCTCAGCAGGAGGCTGGATCCAGGTGACGAAAAAAGGCCTGGGAAACTGTTTTTCTTGCATTCACTAAATGAATGTAGTCAACTGGTATTACCAATGATTGGGTGAGCATTTTGTTTATTCTATGCTCTACTTCAAAATTATCCTGAAAAGCTGGAAATCGACACCCAGGTCTGCTTGGGCTGTGTTGCTTTGACCCTGTTGTTGAAGTGCTTGTGCTAAAAGAGGACTTGGCACTATGGCATTGGATTGTTTAGTGGGTTTTGAACTTTGTCATGATTTCTCAGAGTGAATAGGCATGCTGTCACCAAACAACTGGTTGGTTTTAACCTCATGATCCCAGTGAATTGTGTGACTCGTGTTATCTGCTGGACAAGCCAAGGCAAATTGTGGTCTACCTCTAGCACTCACAGGACATATGTGATACTATTTGCTTCCTCTTATTGTTTCCCTCCTTTAATTTCTTTTTACTACTGTTTGATTGCTTCCTTTTGTTTTTAGGAGACAGAGTCTTGCTGTGTCACCAGGCTTGAGTGCAGTGGTCTGATCCTAGCTCGAGCCACCCTCCTGCCTAGCCTCTTGAGCTCAATCTACAGGCTCGAGTCAATATACTCAGATAATAATTTTTTTTTTTTTTTGTAGAGACATAGTCTCATTATGTTGCCCAGGCTGGTTTCAAACTCCCGGCCTCAAGTGATCCTCCATCTCAGCTTCCCATAGTGCTGGGATTACACCTGTGAGTCACCACCTGTATGACCTGTAGCTTTAAGTGGAAGGTGAAAACATTTTTTTGAAATCTATGCCTTTTGGTCATAGTAAAGATTACAGGAAACATTAGCAAGGTGGAGCTTTGCCTCTTTAGTTTATGACCCTGCCAGGGTACAGGAGAAGTATGTTCTAGAATACTCACAGAGACAAAAAGAAGGCAACTTTTCTCCTGTAAGAGCTTCTGCTTACATTGTATTTCTGTGCTTTTTGCTTTGTTAATGTTTTCTGGGGGCCTCTGAGATGGAGCATAGCAGGCTATTTCCTGACAGTGGGGGAACCTGTGAACTTCCTACACCAGCCCTCTCTAGGGGCTGCTGATACATGGTATTGCAGGAGGGCCAGGACATGGATACACAGAGCATCTGTTCATTCCCTTGAGTGTTACATCGTGAGGTCCCGAGCAGGTGCTAGGGTGACTTGGTGAACACCACGGTCTTTTGAGAGACGGAGATGTTGACTACTTAATTACCCGCACAAGTTGTTCCTTAGCCTGTGCTAAGTGCTGAGAGGGGAGGCGTGGGCTAGTGCGGGGGGAAGGCTGAAAGAGAGCAGTGCGGTCTGAGGGAGGTGTGATCGGTCTAGTTGTACAGGACCCAGGGGGAGGAAAGATGGCTTGCAAGACGTCTGAGTTGTCAGTATCAGGAGAGGGAGAGGATTACTGTGAAGGGGTGTGCTCCATCCAATTGTTGATTCTCCTCGTTCGCCTCTGATGCCCTCCGACGTTTCTGGCTTCCTCCTGCCCCTCTCTTTATGGAGCGAGGGTGAACGAGAGAAGATGGGGCTCCAAACAGGAGATTGCACACTTCTGTCCTAAAGAGTGTGTTGGGGACACTCTTCTCATCCTCATGGTAAGTCCCTGGAGCTGCTAAGCACCACAGTCTCAGGTTTGAAATCTGCCTTTAATCTGATTTATTCCGAGAACAAAGCAGTGAAAAAAAAAATTCAGAACACTTAATTGTGGCTTTTTCTTTGTCTCCTTGCAAAGATTCGTATAGGAAGGTTAGAAATTATTTGACGTCTTCTAAAATGAATTCCAAGGAGATTACATATTGCTACCATTTCCTGCCACCTTCCCATTTATTTACACAAGGGGCCACTGTGAAGCTTTGTTACTATCAGGAGTTCCCACACACTACATGCTAAGAATCCTTTTACCAGAAGAAATGGCAGCTAGAAATGATGAAGCCGCATTATTTGCTTTGTGTTTTCTTTGAGCAGAGATCAGGACCACCATGGAAGCCAAAAGGGGGATTTAGTCCAACACAGAAGTTATTTCGAGAGTTTTCTCTCTCCGGTTTGTCCATTGTGAATTAGAGAGATGGTGCCAGTTAACAAAAACATGAAAAATTGCCTCGGCGCCTGTGGCTCAACGGGCTAAGGTGCCAGCCACGTACACCTGAGCTGGCAGGTTCAAATCCAGCCTGGGCCGCCAAACAACAATGACGGCTGCAAACAAAAAAAATGGCCGGGCGTTGTGGCGGGCGCCCGTAGTCCCAGCTACTTGGGGGGCAGAGGCAAGAGACTCGCTTGAGCCCAGGAATTGGAGGTTGCTGTGAGCTGTGATGCCATGGCACTCTATCCAGGGTGACAGCTTGAGGTTCTGTCTCAAAAAAAAAAAAAAAAACATGAAAAATCATTGTGTTCTTGTTTTAATCCTTGAAGACACTTAGTATTTCAGCTATAATGTTATTTATATTCTATTTATTTTAATGATGAATTTTCTGTGCCACATGCAGTAAAACGCGTACTTGCACAACAAATGCATCCCAAGTACTGCTGGAACTTGGTGGTTCTTCTTTCTACTTCTTCTTTGTGTATCCTGAGGTTCAAGTTCAGGATTTCCTGTTGTCTCTGCAGCCAATAAGGAATTCACAAACACAGTATTCAGTTTCTTGGTCTGTCGTGGAGGAAGATTAAGATGCGACACTGAGACCCTTGTAAATTGGACTCTTTAAAAATGTTCTTAGCTGTCTTTTACTTAAGAAATTTATTTTAATGTTAAAATTATAGTCATTTTCCTTTAAAAATTAGAACATTACAAATGTAGTGACAAATTCCTTTGATGACCATATCTAATCTTGATCTTCTTTCCCCCATTCTCCAGAGGAAGTTATTATATAAGTTTAATGAGTATCCTTCAGAACATTAAAAAATACTTTTCACATTCACACTTATACTGATAGAAAATACGTCATTTTGTTTATGGGCTATGTGCTTTTAAAGTGTAAGTTGCATTATACTATTAGTTTTATTCTAATTTATTTAAAAAACAGTATGTTTTTGAAATCTAGCTATGTTGCTCCAAATTGCTTTAGTCTGGTTCTGTTAACTGATTTTCCAGATTCCCATCCTTATGGATGTACTGTCGTTACTATTAATAATTCATGTATTGGCTCGGTGCCTGTGGCTCAACAGGCTGAGGTGCCAGCCATGTACACCTGAGCTGGCGGGTTCGAATCCAGCCCGGGCCCGCCAAACAACAATGATGGCTGCAACCAAAAAATGGCCGGGCATTGTGGCGGGCACCTGTAGTCCCAGCTACTTGGGAGGTGGAGGCAGGAGACTCGCTTGAGCCTAGGAATTGGAGGTTTCTGTGAGCTGTGATGCCACAGCTCTCTATCCAGGGTGACAGCTTGAGGCTCTGTCTCAAAAAAATATATATATAATTCCTGTATTGATGGACGTTGCAGACCATGAACATTCCTGGAGACTTTTGAATAGAATCATAGGCATAGATGCCAAAGTGCCCCCTTCAGTGGCTGGGACATTTTACATGTTCATTCATTAAGCGTACTTTAA
>CAUYON010034547.1:0-10183 GCA_963573935.1 Arctocebus calabarensis
ACCAATCCAGGAATGGATTAACAAGCTATGGTATATATACACTATGGAATACTATTCAGCCATTAAAAAAAATGGAGACTTTACAGCCTTTGTACTAACCTGGATGGAAGTGGACCACATTATTCTTAGTAAAGCATCTCAAGAATGGAGAAGCATGAATCCCATGTACTCAAGTGTGATATGAGGACAATTAATGACAATTAGTGACACGGTGGGGGTGAAGGAAGGGGAGAGCAGAGAGAGGACGAATGAGGGAGGGGTGGGGAAAGGAAGAGCAGAGAGACGGAAGGAGTAAGGGGGGTGGGGTCTTGGGGTCTTGTTGTGTGCCACACCTTTTGTGGACAAAACACAATTGTAAGAGGGTCTTTTCCTAACAAATGCAATCAGTGTAACATGGTTTCTTGTACCCTCAATGAATCCCCAACAATGAAAATATATATATATGTATTTACAGGCTGAAAAAAAAAAAGTCTATATTACCCAAAGCAATTTACAAATTTAATGCAATCCCTATCAAAGCAATACTGTCATACTTTAAAGACCTGGAAAAAATAGTACTTCATTTTATATGAAACCAGAGAAAACCTCAAATAGCCAAGACATTACTCAGAAATAAAAACAAACAAGGGGAATCACGCTACCAGATTTCAAACTATACTATAAATCAATAGTGATCAAAACAGCATGGTATTGGTACAAAAATAGATAGGTAGATATTCGAAACAGAATAGAGAACCAATAGATGAACCCAGACTCTTATCATTATTTGATCTTTGATAAGCTCATCAAAAATATAAATTTGGGGAAAGCTTCCCTATTTAACAAATGGTGCTGGGAGAATTGGCGGGCAACTTGTAGAAGACTGAAACTGGACCCACACCTTTCACCATTAAAAAAAATTGACTCTCACTGGATAAAAGATGTAAACTTAAGACATTAAACTATAAAGATTCTTGGAGAGAGTGCAGGAGAAACACTTGAAGAAATTGGCCTGAAAGAATACTTTATGAGAAGGACACCCCAGGCAATTGAAGCAACGCTAAAAATACATTACTGGGATCTGATAAAACTAAAAATCTTCTGCACAACCAAGAACACAGTAAGTAAAGCAAACAGCCCTCAGAATAGGAGAGGATATTTGCAGATTATGCTTCTGACAAAGGTTTGATAACCAGAATTCACAGAGAACTCAAATTTATTAATAAGAAAAGAACAAGTAATCCCATTTCATTGTGGGCAAGGGACTTGAACAGAAGCTTCTCTGAAAAAGATAGGCACATGGCCTACAGACACATGAAAAAATGCTCATCATCTTTAATCATCAGAGAAATGCAAATCAAAAGCACTTTGAGATATCATCTAACTCCAGTAAGAGTGTCTCATATAACAAAATCCCAAAACTACAGAAGTTGGCATGGATGTGGAGAAAAGGGAATACTTCTGCACTTCTGGTGGAAGTGCAAGCTAATGTGTCCCTTTTGGAAAGAAGTAGGGAGAATACTCAGGGATCTAAAAGTAGACCTGCCATTTGACCCTGCAAGTCCTCTACTGGGTGTATATCCAAAAGACCAAAAATCACTTAATAACAAAGACATTTGTACCAGATTGTTCACTGAAGCTCAATTGATAATAGCCAAGTCATGGAAGAAGCTCAAGTGCCCATCAACCCGTGAATGGATTAATCAATTGTGGTATATGTACACCATTGAATATTATGTAGCCTTAAAAAAAAGATGGAGACTTTACCTCTTTACATGGATGGAGCTGGAACATATCCTGCTTAGTAAAGTATCTTAAGAATGGAAGAAAAAATATCCAATGTACTCAGTACTATTACAAAACCAATTTACAATCATTCACATTTTCATATGAAGAATAGATCACAACTATGGCCCAAGATGAAGGAAGGAGAAGGGGAGGATGGGAGAGGAGAGGGAGGTCAGATCGAGGGAGGATGAATGGTGGGATCACACTTATGGCACATAAAGCAAGGGTACTTGTCAGATCTATTAGTATCAAGAATAAATGTCTTATCACAATAATTAAGTACATGAGATGAGGTATATATTAACTAGTGTAATGTAAGCATTCCTAATTCTATATGAAATCAGCACATTGTACCCCCATAAATGCATTTTTGTAAACAAGATCTATGTGTTCACGATTTAATAAAAACAACAACAACAACAGCAAAACAATTCATTTGAATACTCCAATGGTTGAGAACAAAAGCTGTATCGCCGGACAGACCTAGATTCTATTCTACCTTCTGTTACCAGCTAATTGTGTGACTTTTGGCAGTGCATGTAACTTTCCTGAAATTTTGTTTCCTGTTCTATGAAATAAAAAAACATTAAAATCACTTCCCTTAGCTAATATAAAGATTAAATTATACAATATATGGGAATCATTGGCCAGTGGTAAGTATTCTTCAAATGTTAAATGTTAACTATTATTTTTAGAACAATTCTGCATCAGCTTAGTCACTGGCATAAAGGTCCTTATACCCTGAAGTTCACTTATCCACTGTCAACAATGTAAGTGATCATGGAGCACCTGGCCTTGAAGCTCCAAGGTAAGGTCTCATCTTGTGGTTTTTATCTACTCTCTCCAACACCCCTCTCTTCTCAAGATGTCCCTGGCCACCCTCCATTCAACGTAGGTAAAGGAACAGTCTTACATCCAATGTAACTATCTACTTGAACTATATGAATTCCTTATGTAAAGGGAAGTCTCTTTTCAGGGCACATAAAACTTTTTCATTGCAACCTTCCAGAAAAAAAGGAATAAACAGGAAGGAAGAAAAAGACAAAGAGGGTGAAGGCAAGTAAGGAGAAGTGGAGTGGAATGTAGAAAGGAGATGACACAACAGAAATACACCTAACCAAGAGTTTGTTACCATCCTTAATCATGGCACCTAAAAATTGTGATGTTGTGAATGGAGTTTAACCATCTGGGTATAATGCCAGCAATTCCTCCTGGGTTTGGACACTCCTTCTTTCAGTCCTTGGACACATTAGGTGCTTCAGCAAATCCTCATAGTAATCTAAGGTCATATTGTAAATATTGTCAGTTAAAATCTCCAGGTAGGGCTGGTGATTTTGTTCAGATGTGCTGCCCAGCTAGAATTTTCCCAGCTTGCTCATATTGCAGTGATGTTTTAAAAAAAATTGAAGTCAGATCTTCACCTTTGATCTTGTCTGTTTGCTTTAAGTTTAGCGTACTAAACTCAAGGTCATTCTGATTTTTTTTTTTTTTTGGCCGGGGCTGGGTTTGAACCCGCCACCTCCAGCGTATGGGGCCAGCACCCTGCTCCTTTGAGCCACAGGTGCTGCCGGTCATTCTGATTTTTGATCATGCCATCTTTTATATTACTAGGCCAAGCTTTGAGTCCTCAACTAATATTAGAGTATATTATAGGTTAAGAAAGAAAAGAAAGGGAGCAGTACATTCTCTGGGTATCAGGATGCAGACTAGGAGTACAATCTGAAAGCCTGTAGGGAAATATGAGGGTGAAGAAATGATCTGAAGAGGGAAGTAAGCATCATCATATTAGTTATCACTGTAAATCCATGCCTGTGATCCCTTTTCTCTTTCCATCTGCTCCAGAGACACTTTTTAGAGAATAAACTCCATAATGAACCCAAAACTATATTTTACAACACTTTCAGTATACTGCATCATAGGCACAATATTCCTACCATTTCCATCCAGTGTGGTTCAACTTTCTGTTTTATTTTGAGATAGAATCTCTCTCTGTCACCCTGAGTAGAGTGCTATGGAATCATAGCTCACAGCAACCTCAAACTCTTGGGCTTGAGCAATCCTCTTGCCTCAGCCTCTCAAAATAGCTGGGACTATAGGTGCCCACCACAATGCTTGGCTAATTTTTCTATTTTCAGTAGAGGTGCAGTCTCACCCTTGCTCAGGAAGGTCTCGAACTTCTGAGTTCAGGCAATCCACCTACCACAGCCTCCCAGAGTGCTAGGATTACAGGTGTGAGCCACCACACCTGGCCTATTCAACGTTTTTTTTTTTTTTTCTTCTGCTATACATTGGAAGAAGACAACTTGTCTTGAGGCACACATTAAATACACAAACACAAAAGCTGATGAGCAAAAAAAAAAAAAAAGTTCATGTATAGTTTTTGTGATACCCAACACCACCGATAAGCAAAACAGGCTTCAAATAATCCACATGCAGCCTGAAGGCCATAGGTTGGACACCCTTAAAAGGGCACCCTGTTCTATTACACAAGAAACCTATGATTCTTACTAGGTAGCATTTTCCTAGCCTAGCTCAGAGGGAAAGAATACACCTGTACTGGACCTCACATTTTCTGTTTCACTGCTTAACACACTTCTAACAGGGCCTGATTCTTTAATAACCCACGTGGCACTTACTATAGCTATATTAAACCTGTAAGAATAAGTTCCATTATGTCCTAAAGTGACAAATAACCATTTTGAACAAGAGGAGCCTAAAAACAAGGCCCACTAGTGGTGCAGTAGAAACTTTACCCCAGTCTAGTTGACAGGGAGACTTTTGACAGTGCTTTTAATATTATCATTCATCTGACCTTGAGTCAACTCAGCTATACTTCCATCATTATTTCAGCATCCTATAAGGCTGGACATTATCAAATACTTCAAAATTATTATGTTTTTAATAAATGTTTACTTTTTAGACCAAATAATCTTTTTGAAATATTATTTTTATAGTTTTATATATTCCAAATTTTAGTTGCTCAATTTTTCTCCATAGAGTCACAAAAATGTTTTATAATTCAGTAAAAAATTTTATTAGAAACTGGAATCAAGCCACAAAAATAATAGTATTATTGTGAAATACCTCCCAACCTTGATTTCTCTATAATTACTCTGATTTTTTTCTTATTTCCTATGCACTGCAAATTGAAAAGCAAACTGAAAAAAAATCAGGTGAGGACAGTGTGATGTGGTGAAACATTAATAGTATATGACTTCTAATCTTGGCTTTGCCACCAAAGTGACATGCAACTTTGAGAAAATTTCTTTACCTCCCTGTGAAAGAAGAAATAGTAACTGGGTTGTAGGTTATTTAAGTGGTCATTTTAAGTTGCATCAGCATGTGTGCTATTGCCATTTGTCAGCTGTTTGCTTACTTGTTAGCTCAGTGCACTCAGAAGGGGGGCTTTCTTTGACTAAGATATCGTCTATGGTAATGAAATCTTTCTTTGCTCCCCACACCATGTCTAATGTAGCCTTTCTGTGAGGTTAAAAAATAATAACTACCTATATCTCTGCAGATACTTTCACCAGCTTTCTGCATATAGTCATTCACTATCTAGATCACCAGTTCTCAACCTGCTTAATGCCATGGCCCTTTAATACAGTTCCACTGATCTAGATGATTTGTTCTAGATTCTCTAGATGAGAACCACTGATCTAGATGATTTACTCACACTGGCCAGTGAGGTTCTTGTGTCCTAAACATAGGACCACAAGGGTTCAACTTCAAGTGATCATTGCTTATTTTCTTTAGTTTTCTAGACTTTTGGACATCTGAGAATTTGCAAAGCTGGAAGACCTATGGCTGGTTTCTATCTTGTTTGTCTTCACTTGATAGTAATTCTGTAATGGCTTTTGTACTTAAGTATTCAGTACCTATTACAGAATACTACCAATATTAAAAGAAAACATGAGAAAAATTGAATTTAACAGAATTATTTGAGCAAAGAACAATTCACAAATCAGGCAGCATGCAGAACCAGAAGAGACTTCACCCAGCGGAGTGAACAGGGTGCTTTTATAGGCCAAACATGGAAGCAAAGTAAAGGAATCACCTGTTTGGCTATAGCTATGCATTTGCCTTATTCTGGCATGGTCTTATCTATTGGCTTCCTAGGACTTGGCTTTGTTGAAGCTTGCCTGTTTGTGATTGACTGAAACTTGGCTATTTGTTACAAAATAAATATACTTCTAAGTTAGGTTTTGGTTCGATTTGTTAGGTAGAAATTCAAAGTACAGACACAGCTTCAGACCAATGGCCTCCTGCTTTTTTAATTTAACACATGGTAAGGTGGGTAGATGCGAGTTAGGATTTAAGAGCAAGTAAAATCCTCTTGTCCTTGATAGTTACCTTTAACCAAAAGGTATGTTTCCGAACAAACATAAAACTGAATAATTTAATATGTTTGCATAGCCAGTCTTTGATTTTACACCTTCAATGATCTCCATTAAACGTAAGTTTCCTCTTTAGATATAGAGCTGGACCATTGGACCAAGTTAAGATGAGATTTAAAGTCAAAGGTTATATATAGAATGGGCCAACATTTTGAGCAACTAACAAATGTTTCTGAGAACATTGCCAAAAAATAAATCAGAAATTATATTTTATCATTGCTCACTGGGAATTGTTCATCCTATTTCTATTTTCCAACCTTATAGATAACTAGGAGTTAAATATATAATTGTAAGCAAAGATGTTATATGTGACTGGGAGATAATTCCATAACAATTGATCAAATAGTAAAGATTTAATTCGATTGTTAAAAAAGTAAAGTGGAGTAATAATCCCAGCACTCTGGGAGGCTGGGGCAGGCAGATTGCCTGAATTCAGATTTTTGAGACCAGCCTGAGCTAGAGGGAGACCCTGCCTCTAAAAATAGCCAGGCGTTGTGGTGGGCACCTGTAATCCTAGCTACTGGGGAGGCTGAGGCAAGAGAATTGCTTGAGCTCAGGAGTCTGAGGTGGCTGTGAGCTATGATGCTATGGCACTCTGTTGGGAGAGACAAAGTGAGACTCTGTCTCAAAAAAAAAAAAAAAGTTAAGTAGAATTATCCTTAAAACAATTATGTTATAGTTCTCCTTTGTGGGGAATGAGAGGCTAGTGGTCATTATAAAACTAGGGTTAAGTCATTCACTCTGATACTGCTTCCTGAAGCTTGAGAAAGTCACTTAATCTCTGAAATTTAATTTGCTCTTTTCTTTAAACTCTGCTCCAGAATTGAGCACCAGGTCCTAGGCAAGATTGAAGAAAGAGAGAATCCAACAGTATCCTACACCAATTTCTTCAATGTCAGTGAAAAAGCTGTTCTTATTTAACTATGCATGTGAATAGTATCAGAAAATATGCTGATGAACAAAGGCTCCTTGGGAGTGAAAAACAACTCAAAAGTATGGATAGCCCTACTGCCTGGGTTTTTGTAGCCATCTTTTCCAGGAGCAAGCCAAGGATAGATTTTATAGATAATAATCTCACTGATACTTGTTCATTTCCAAAATAAGCATCCCTTAACCCTTGGGGTAGTAGTACGGGCTTTTATTACAAAAAGATTCAGTCTGCAGTTCTGGTTCCACCATTTATTAGATATTTGAGTTTAGCAAAGTTACTCTGTTTTATGTAAAATGAGAATTATGATGCCTATTAGATAGGATTGTTATGAGAATTAAACAAAATAATGTATAGTAGAGGCATCACAAACATTAGTTCCTTCCTCTACTTGGCCCTTTATAGGTTAAAATAATGCTGATAATTTCAGATATTGTTATTGGATACAGCAAAGAAATTTATTTGAATATCACAACATTACCACTGGTCCTATGAAGATGGAGCAAATGTAGATTTGCCAATATTGAACCAGTCAATGTTATTATCATGTGTTTTACAAAGTCAAACAGAGTCTCACTCTGTTGCCCAGGCTCCAGTACTATGGCATCAGCCTAGCTCACATCAACCTCAAACTCATCGGGTCAAGTGATCTTCCTGCCTCAGCCTCCCTAGTAGCTGCGACTACAGGTACCCAATGCCCAGCTAGTTTTTCTACTTTTAGGAGAGACAGGGTCTTGCTCTTGCTTAGGATGGTCTTAAACTCCTGAGCTCAAGGGATCCTCCTGCCTTGGCCTCCCAGACTGCATGGGAGGATTACAGGCATGAGCCACTCGACCCAGCCAGTTAATATTATTAAAAGGGAAGATATTGGCTGGTTGTAGTGTTAACTAACCTAAAAGGAAGAGTCTGAGGCATGAAATATAATGTAAAGGTTTACTAGAGTGAAAATGAGGGCAACTGCCTGTGATACACTACCCAGTTGCCTTGGGAAGTGCTCTGTCAGCCTTTGTTACAAGAAGGTTTTAAAATGCAAAGTGGGCAGCGACAGGAGGGCCAGAGTTGCTCCGCGCTGCGGTCGGGGGACCCAAGGCAGCGCAGCTGGACCGGCCGCCGCTACCTCAGAAGCCCCGCGCCGCCCCGCGCCAGTGCGCGCCTCCCGCTGCGGAGCCCGGGGCTCGCTTCCTTCACCTCACGTCCCCACTGCCGCTCGGGCCCACGGATAATGACTCTTCTTATTGTTCACCTAAGTTAAATAAGCAACTTGTGCACTTTAATCTCCTGCCGGTACCTTCTGGCCAACTGAAGACGTTTTGAAATCTCAGCTATAAATCTTGTCTTAATGTTCCAGAGGCTGAATAAAATGTCTGTGGGTGAAGTCAATACTTCTTCCAACCAAGCACTAGAATTTAGTGAGAAAGAAGATGATGAATGGATTCTTGTTGACTTCATAGATACTTGCACTGGCTTCTCAGCAGGAGAGGAAGCAGACAACGACATCAGCGAAGAGTCCCCTACTGAGCACCCTTCAGGCTTCTGTTTACCTTCATCTCTTGAATGCTTGGCTGATACAAGTGATTCCTGCTTCCTCCAGTTTGAGTCCTGTCCAGTAGAGGAGAACTGGTTTATCACCCCTCCCCCATGTTTTGCTGCAGGTGGATTAATCCCTATCAAAGTGGAAACAAGTCCTGTGGAAAACCTTCTCATGGAACGTCCCAGCATGTCTGTGCATACTGGGCATAACTCTTGCCCTGGTCTCAGTAAGGCCGGCTGTGGGACTGATGAACTTCATAACCCAAGGAGTCCCAGGGCCAGGACTCCTTGGGCTCCTTATAGGACTCTCGGGCTCAGAAGTGGAAGCTCAGAATGAAATGGGGCAGCACATTCATTGCTATGTTGCAGCTCTTTCTGCTCACACAACTTCTGGATCAGCCCAAGAGCTTTTGCCTTTCCCAGTGGATAAAAGAACATAGTGAAAGACAGTCTTTTAACAGAAACAGTCTTTGTGGCCAAAATCTTACCAGGAATTGCCACTCTCAGCAAGTCAAGCACAGTGGCTGGGTTGTTCATCAGACCTGTCCACATCAGTACAATTACTAAGAATTTCAAGTTGTATTGGTTGGTTTCTCTTGGTTTGTATATAAGTGTGTGTATGTACTATATGTACAATGAAAATATTGTCTCTTTATAGCCAACTGACGACCAATCACATAGTTATATCAGTGTGTTTAGACACTATCTTGAAAACTAGATGCTGCAAAACTTATATGCTGTGTATCACATAATGCCTTGCTCTTAACGTTTACTTTTTTGTAATTTTTTCCGAATATTTTTCAAAACATATCAGTACAATGATGGTGTTTTGTATTTGGGGATGTCTTTAACTCTATTAAAGTGTACATGAGTTAGCATTTTAAAGACATCTCTTCCCAAGTATAAGAATGGGCATCTTTCAATTTCATTTTGTTTTATATTAATTAATCTTTTGAGTGAGCAAAAATTTATTCTCAGGGTCAGCCATACACTTTATTGACCAGTACTTGATAATCTTTTCTGTATATAATGAATACATTTTTACACACCAACATGAACATTAACAGGTGATAGTTGCCATGGATATAATGGAATTATGGGTGGACTTTTTTTTGAAAGAAAACTTTATATATTCTGTGTGTATGGCTTTTTTCCTTTTTTTTCAGATTAGTCATGCAGTTCATTTTGGAATTCAGGTACATTAAACTTTAGTGAACAGTGCATTCAGAAATTTCTTTTTTTTTTTTAACATGTATTTTATTATTCTTCATTACGTTATTCCCCCCAACCCCCTAGTGGTAAGATAGAATTTATTTACAGAGAAGAATACAGAAAACACTAAAGCTCCTGGTAGAGGGAGAGAATTCTAGTGGGGAGAGAGAAGCTCTCTCCGTTTCTTTCCCGGTCTTTCCCCATTTCCTCCTTTAGGCCTTTAGTCTCAGGGTATATGTAGGTGTATGGGTTCCTTGGCCAGGAAACGAATGAATACAGTCCCTTCCACCAGGGGCAAGGTGAATGAATGTATCAATGAATGGATACAGTCCTTTCATGGAATTGAGGC
>CAUYON010034551.1:0-28217 GCA_963573935.1 Arctocebus calabarensis
CTTCCTTTTCCAATTGTTTAAGATGTCCCATTAAGTTGTTAACTTCCTCTCTTTCTGTTTTCTTGAGGAATGCTTGCAGTGCTATAAATTTCCCTCTAAGGACTGCCTTTGCCGTATCCCATAGGTTCTGATAATTTGTGTCTTTATTGTCATTTTGTTCCATAAATTTGGAAATTTCCTGCTTAATCTCATCAATGACCCATGTATCCTTCAGCATGAGGTTGTAAAGCTTCCATGTTTTTGTTTGAGTATGCAGATTCTTGTTGTTGTTGAGTTCAACCTTTATTTCATGATGGTCTGAGAAGATGCAAGGGATAATTTCTATTTTTTTAAATTTGCTGACGTTAGACTTGTGACCTAAGATGTGGTCGATTTTGGAGTACGATCCATGGGCTGATGAGAAGAATGTGTATTCTGTTTTATTGGGATGAAATGTTCTGTAAATGTCAGTTAAGTCCAAATGTTGGATGGTTAAATTTAAATCTATGATTTCTTTGTTTAGCTTCCTTTTGGAAGATCTGTCCAATACTGTTAGAGGGGTGTTAAAGTCTCTGACAACTATGGTTGTGGAGGAGATTAAGTTGCTCGTGTCTGTTAGAGTTTCTCTTATAAATTGAGGCTCATTCTGATTGGGTGCATAAACATTAATAATTGAAAGCTCATCATTTTGTGTATTACCTTTAACAAATATAAAATGTCCATCCTTATCTTTACTCATTTTGGTTGGTCTAAAGCCTATTGTATCTGCGAATAAGATTGCAACACCTGCTTTTTTCTGTTTTCCATTTGCCTGAAATATGGATGTCCATCCCTTCACCTTGAGTCTAGATTTACCTTTTAAGATAAGGTGTGATTCTTGTATGCAGCAGATATCTGGTTTAAGTTTTTGTATCCAGTCAGCCAACCTGTGCCTCTTTAGAGGGCAGTTTAAACCATTCACATTTATAGAAACTAAAGATAAGCTACTCGGTTGTGGAGTAGGTATTGTGGGACCTTTCGACATTGTAGTTTAGTATGTGTTTCAAAATTTCTGCTTGAGTTTACTTTTATGGTGGGGGTTTGCACTGGTCGTTATAGAGGATAGGTCTGAGGATATCCTGGAGAGCTGGTTTGGTTATAGCAAATTTCTTCAACATATGGATGTCGTTAAAGTGTTTAATTTCTCCGTCGTAAATGAAACTCAGTTTGGCTGGATAGATGATCCTGGGTTGGAAGTTATTTTGTTTTAGGAGGTTGATGGTCGAAGTCCACTCCCTTCTAGTTTGAAAGGTTTGAGCAGAGAGATCCTCAGTTATTCTAATATTCTTCCCCTTGTATGTAATGGATTTCTTGCATCTGGCTGCTTTTAGAATCTTCTCCTTCATGTTAACTTTAGTGAAATTAACTACAATGTGCTGGGGGGATGTCTTATTCGGGTTAAGTCGTGCTGGGGTTCTGAAACTATCTGCTATCTGAATTTCAGAGTCTCTAGATATGTCTGGAAAATTCTCTTTCATAATCTCAAGAAGAAGGGACTCTGTGTCATGTGAAGCCAGTTCGTCGCTTTCAGGTATCCCTATAAGACAAATATTGGTTTTCTTTGAGTTATCAGAGTTCTCTGAGAGAATGATCCATTTTTGCCTTCCATTTCTCTATCTCTTTGAGCATTTGGGAGCATTCAAAGTCTCTGTCTTCGGTGTCTGAAATCCTTTCTTCTGCTTGCTCTATTCTGTTGCTGAGGGCATCTACTGTATTTCTCATATCTTTGAGGGTTGCAACTTCTTGTCTCAATTGTGTTGAGATCTTTGGTTATTTTCACTTTGAATTGGTTGAATTCTTGAGACATCTTCAGAATTAATCCTAATCTCTACCTCCATCTTTGTTTCCATTTTATTAATCTTGTTTGCAATACAGATTCTAAATTCAATTTCAGACATCTCCGCTATCTGTTTGTCGATGGGATCGTCTGGATTGGATGGTTTGCCATTTTAGGGGGGAGTTGCACCATTCTGTTTATTCATGTTGCCAGAGTTTTTCTGCTGGTTCCACCCCATGTTGTTTTCAGTTTTTAGCTATATGCGCAGGTCAGTGAAATTGGACTGGAAACTTCTATGGTTGTGGTTGACCAGTCCTCCACCTAGGGACTGGGTTGGTGACTGCAGCTTTTACAGTTCAAGAGTTCCGGACCAATTGTAAATGCAGACAATCTGAATTCTGGATGAGTTGGAGTTCTAGACTTCCAATCCAGGGTAGGGGGTGGACTGCTGACCGGGGAGAGATGGGCTACGGGACCATCTCCGCCGCCATCTTCCTCTCCAGTAGTTGGAGATTTAAATACTCCTTTAGCAGTGTTGGATAGATCCTTCAGTAAGAAGAGTTCTTGAGGCCAGGAGCCAAGGTTAGGGGGGACATATAGTGATGGCCTTCTTGCTGGTGGAGACTTTCTGCAGAGTCCTAGGGCAGCACAGGGTATCACATGGTAAGGGAGCCAAGCATCCTGAGCTGCATTTTTAAAATAACCAACCAGGACTTTCCAAGTTCCATGAGCCATCTAGCAAGTTATTGAACCTAAGAAGATGATCGTGGGAATCCCCAGTTTACAGTCAGTTGGTCCAAAATATAGGAGGCCTGGGATTTACAGTTGGCATCTGAAGGCAGGGCATTTTGTGAGGCTGAGGCTTTAATTCGTGGGGTCTGTGCTAACTCGGGATGGTTAGCATCAAAAATGCAACTTAATTGGAGGGCACATAGTGAGTGTCTGGAGGGTTGGAGAAGGGGTTGGTATGAGGGGAAAAAAATCCACAGCTGGTGTCAGAAATATCATGGGTGAAAACGGCTCAGTTGCCAAAGAGTAGTTCCCTTTCTGGTGACTTACAGAGAATCTAATCCAGTGGGGAGTGCCTTTTCTGATATGTCCTTCCAGTTGCTGGGTTTAATCTGGGTTTTAAAAATGTAGGTGTTTGTAATCCCCAAGTAACGTAGTGAACTCATTGAGGGTCGAAAGTGATCCCAGTCATGCTGGATGCAAATTAAGTATTCAACAAATGTGTCTCTAATGGAATATTACGACTGTTCTGTTTCTACAAAATTTGTTTCCAGTAAGCCCAGTCTGTGAGCTGCCACTTTTGCCAATGAAAGGATGGAGATGGCTAAGAAAGGCTCTTAATTCTAAACTTTAAAGGTTAACAGGGATTTCAGGCAGATTTTAGGTTACAGGACTAGGATACTGGGTGACAATCTCAGATCTATGGGGAATTGTCACACACTGTTTCCTCTGTTCTCACCTCAAGACTTCCACAGGTCACATGATTCAGAACAAATTCCCCTTTTTAATCATTTTCCCTTTTATTTTTGAATATTTCTAATGCCCCTATCTCAAATGCTGGGGTAATCCTGTGTATCTAGGGAGAGGAATGGGGTAACTGTTATGTTCATGTATAACAAGTAGATGTATTTATGGTCAAAACTCAAATTTATGGATACTTCGAATATTTAAATGAAAATCTTCTAAAGGACCCCATTTCTAGGCAAAAAAATGTTAGTCTTGAGATTTAAAAGAATACTCTGGGGATTACCATTATTAAATTTGGAGCTGGTGCAGAACCAGAAGGATTAAAATATATTTCTAGGTGGCTTTTAACAGTCACCACAGCATCTGAATTTCTGCTTAGTCCCTGTACTAAGAAGGAAAAGCAGAAAGTAAATAGCAACTGAGTGTAGCTATAAATCAGAAATATGTATATACAACAGTTAATTTAATATAAGGTAAGAGACTAAAGTAGCCTTCTATTGGCCGCTATACTATAAAATCTATCTTCTCTTAGAATTAAAGCAAAACTAAATGAAGCCATTTGTTGGACTGGAAAGCAGGTTAGAAATGCTCATTGTGTCAAATGCTATAATGGAAACTGCAATTATAAATCCGGGTGACTTGGAAACAATGGATGAAATGTTCCCAGGCTGCCTATAAACTGCCCAGGGCATTTACTGTCTACTTCTTGTTATACAGACTGTGTGTGTTCCAGTTTCTACCAAGCTTAATTGCTAAAGCTTAACCCCCTACCCCCTCTTCTTTAAAAAGCAGAGCCATGAACTGGGTACATGGAATAAATGGCTTGTTAGAGCCAACCATAAGAAGCAGATGTGAGGAAATGAAATATCTCAGTGTCCTTGGAGACAAGCTGCTTTCCTGGCTTCTCTCGATTCAGGCTTTATTCCTTCTCCAAAACAAACTTCAGGTACAGAAGTTCCACCCTTGGGTGGTGCCCATAGCTCAGTGGGTAGAGCACCAGCGACATACACCCGAGCTGGTGGGTTCGAACCCGGCCTGGAGCAGATAAAAAAAATGACAACTGCAACAACAACAAAAATAGCCAAGCATCATAGCAGGCACCTGTAGTCCCAGCTAATTGGGAGGCTGAGGCAAGAGAATCGCTTAAGCCCAAGAGTTTGAGGTTGCTGTGAGCTGTGACGGCATAGCACTCTACCCAGGGCAGCAGCTTGAGACTCTGTCTCAAAAAAAAAAAAAGAAGTTCCACCGTAATTCATGGTTTCATATTCCATAGTTTCACTTACCTGTGGTCAACCACAGCCCCAAAATAAACAATTCATAAATTTTAAATTGCGCTCCATTCTGAGCAGTGCGATGCAGACTCCCTCCCTCCACTCTGGGCTGTGAGCCCTGTGGTTACTATCTCTGCCGCACACACCACATGGCCATTAGTCACCCGGTAGCCCACTCTGTTATCAGATGGACTGTCACAGAACTGTAGTCATTGGGTTCAAGTAACTCTTATTTTACTAAATAATGGCCCCAAGGCAAAAGAATCATGAAGCTGCCATAGCGTTATACCTGTTCTGTTTCACTATTAGTTATTGTTGTTAATTTCTTACGTCTAATTTATAAATTTAACTTTACAGGTGTGTATATATAGGAATGTAAGGGCAGGGTCAGCCTCTGTTTCAGAAAGCCACTGGGGATCTTAGAATGTGTCCCGCTTGAATAACCGGGGACTGTTGTACCTTTTTTTTGAGACAGAGTCTCACTGTGTTGCCCCGAGTAGAGTACCTTGGGGTCATCATAGCTCACAGCAATTATAAGTCTTGGGCTCAAGCAATCCTCTTGCCTGAGCCTTCTGAGTAGCTGGGACTACAGGCAGCCACCATGAGGCCCAGCTGGTTTTTCTTTTTTTTTTAACAAGTGAACAGTTTATTAAGAATTAAACAAAGGTATGATGTGATACAGTACAAGCAAGACACTCAAGATAGGTATAATAGTACTACTCACATAAAAACTTGAATTTCACCTCAAAAAAAAAATCACAAGACAAAAGAGAAAGCAATTTCACTGTTATATTTCATCCCCCCCAAAGCCCAACCTCCCAACAAACAAAAAAACTATCTGGGAATACTGCTATGCTAACATATTAACCACAGTATAATCATTCATAGGAAAACAGTCATTAAGCAATAAATTGAATTAAATAACAAAGTTCAAACTGTCCTAAACCAGGCCCAGCTGGTTTTTCTATAAATTTGAGTAGAAACAGGGTCTTGCTCTTGCTCTGACCTCAAACTCCCAAAATCAAGCGATCCACCCGCCTCGGCCTCCCAGAGTGCTGGGATTACAGGTGTGAGCCGCCATGCTGGCCCCTACTGTACCTTCTGTCTATGAAAATGATCAGCATGGCTATTGAAAAATGAGACGGAGCTGGTTTTTAAAATGAATTTACATTTTTGTGAGAAGGCCTTTTGTGTATCCTAAATCTCTGTCCCAGTATCCACATGTGTGGGCCCACTCCCTGACCTTCTAGAAGGAACTCTCAAACCCCCCATGCAGATTCCTGCTCCCAGTTTAGCTTCCCAAACCAGGTTCAGAGATTCCTCCACAGTGGATTTCGATCTTGCTGCTTGTGTGCGAGACACTCCCCCACAGTGCTGCGAATCCACAGGCACTTGAAACATGTTCCGTGGGTCTCTGTGCTCTGTGGCAGCCTAGGAAGCCATGCTGACCCATGCGTTTTGATGACTCAGTCCCTGATACAATTCTCCATTTCCACACCAATGTAGCTGGCAGCTCCCTAAGGGTGCAAACGTGCATCCACAAATCAATCGCAGCTCTCCTGATGCCGCCAGACCTTCCCAGACATGAGGTTTTCGCCCCAGCGTTCAGCCTCATTGTTCCTCTCCACCCGAGCTGCACCCAGAGCTACAGCTCTGACCAAGCTGCAGCCTCCCTCAGCCCTGGATGGCTGCCGGCCTTGAGGCTGAGCTCGCCGGCCCCAGCTGAGCCAGGTAGCGCAAGCACACACATCAACCGAAGGGACTCGGTTGAGGGCAAGTCTTCCTCTTATGTGGATCTGGGATCCTTCTTAAAGCACACTGGCTTGGACCTCAAAGTATTACGTGGCTTTGTGGATCTGTTCACACCTCTGTTTCTCCTTGGGGTAACTTCCAGAAGGTTTTCTTTTGTTTTCCTTTATTAAATCGTGACTGTGTACATTAATGCATTTATGGGGTACAATGTGCTGAATTGATAAACGGTGTGGAATGCTTATATCCAACTGGTTAACATAACCATCACCTTGCTTGCTTATTTGTTATGGTAAGACATTTATGCTCTGTTCTTAATTAACTGTCCTTCCCTCGAACATCACTTCCCAATTGATGTTTAAAACCCATCACGAGATTTCCTTTTTCTTTCCTCCAATTTCTCTTGCATGGGCTCTAAGCAATGGATGATGCTGGGAGCCCAGCTATCTTTCAGTGTGTGTATATACACCCCACACATACTGGTATACACAGCCACTGGGGACAGCATTCAGAGCACACGTGTTCCCCACCCCCACTTCCCAGGTGTGTCATTTTGAGCTGATGCAGATGAGAGGAGGCTGGATTTACCTGAGTCTGATCACCAGCTCAAACAAGGCCCCCACTCCTATTCGTGGGGCCCTGGAAATGAGTGCTATAACTTACGATAAGCTTGTTCCAAAAACCCCTGAGGAAGTTGATATTTTCTATAGTATTTATCAAGGATAGTCTGGGTTTTCTAACAAATTAACATTTGAATCGTTGTGTATTTGTTAAAGGTTTATTGTTTGCAAGTAACAGGAACCCATTCCTACTACGTTCAACCAAGATGGTAATTTGTCCCAAGGATTCAGGCCCAGCTCTGGAGACTTCAGAGCAGGATCCCTGGTCTTTGAGAACCCTCTGCTTATCTAAACTTTCTTTGCAGTCTTTTGGCGTTACAGTTCAAGGCCTGAACTCTGAGCAGAAAAACTTGGGTGTCTGCCCATGCATGTACCATTCACCTGAGCCAGGAGTGCTGTTCCAGGGAACTCAAACCAGCCAGACACCTGGGCCCAGCCCATAGACAAGGTGCAGAGGCAGGAATCTCTGTGGTCCCTGCTACAAAAAAAGCATCTGCTCTAGCGGTGTTTTCCAACCCTTTTTATCTCTCACAACACTCGAACCTGTGCTTAAACTTTGGCGGCACACTTAATTATGCTGATCAAAAAAAAGAGTAAAAGAAAGAATATATTTACCACGTTTTGAACTTCTTTTGAAAACAATTAGTAATCTTTAAATTTTCACGGCACACCTAAGATCCTCTCACAGCACACCAGGGTGCCGTGGCACATGGGTGGAAAATCTTTGTACTATAGGGAACATTGTCACTTCCTATATTTTTATTATTAAGACAATAGTCATGATCAAATGGTTACAGCTCTAACTCATTCCTGTGAGGCTATTTAACATGTTTTTTTAGAAAAGACAGGAACTTTGAAAAAGTTAATTGTTCTAAACTTGAGTTCCGTGGAGCCCTAAAGGTGCATACGCAGTGTTCTGCATATTCGTCAACTATTTGAGTTTTCTCAGAAGGCCCCCCATTTATTTACTGCGATAAAACCGCATGGGATCCTGAGGGCCTTGAGTCGCTTTGCTTTTGGCTACAATGGCACTGACTTGATTTGGTAATGTTGGTTGTGTCCTCACAAGAAGGAATATTCACAGTATGAGATTTTTCTTGAATGAGTAATTGAGAAATTATTTAAATTCAGTGTAGTAGTGCAAATCGCAGACACCCCTGCACTGGTTCCTGTGTGTCCACACTTCTTCAAGCACTGTAAACATGGTCTTTCCAAACCTGGGGCTCCTGGGAAAGAATTCAGTAGGGATCCTTAGGTGGCAGAGTAGGTTGGGCGCCACTAACCTCTAGGCTGCTGCAGTTAGAGTTCAGCCTCTCCAGCAGTCCTGATACGGGTGTGAAAACATTCAGCTCCTAACAAGGTCATAGTTCTTCCTGGGAAGAACTTCGCAAACGAGCCTTCTGCTTGGCACCCCTGAGTTTGGATCTAGCCAGTTTCACACATTCCTGAGTTGCAGTTTTGGTCTGTGTATAAAGTGGCACTTCAGTGTGTCTATATTTTCTCTCCTATATAGGACATCTGAATGACTAGACTGAACATCCACCATAGCTTGCTATAGTGTTGGTGAAAGAGATGGTTCTCGGGTGAGAGGCAGTGTAGCAAACTAAAATGATCAAACCGTAGAATGCTCTGATGAAGCCATCACACAGGGCGGTTGTCCTTTTTCATTTTTTAAAGTATCTGCAGCATGTTCTCTGGCCTGCCACACAAGTTCACAGTCGTGATGTGTCTGTCCCTCCAAAGTTAAGAAATAGCTGTCTAATAAGGATTCAGATTTAAATAGTACCTATGTGTAAGGTATTGAACCAGATTCTTTTTCGTGTATACTGTTCCTGACACTCTGAGAGATGAGTTATAATCTTTTTTTCTTTTTAACAAATTAAGTAACCAAGGCTCAACAAGATTAAATAACTTGATCCATAGTGCTCAGGAATACCCTAAAACTGAAACTGGAAAGTTCTAGGCAGCAAGGACTGTATTCGTGAGCTTCCCACAAAATGGACATGTAATAAATACATAAATAAGGATTAAACGAATGAATGTATTTAACTTCAAACTTCATGTTCTGGGTGTCCAGCACACTCCCAGGATGAAGGGCTCTACTGCTTCAACTGCAACTTGAACTTTACCTTACAAACACAAACAATGTTACCTAATCATTTGTACACTCATATTAATCTGAAATTACAAAAAAAAAAAAAAAAAAAAAGGCAAAACAAAAATTTCCTGCTCTTGCTACTATACCAGCAGTTCTCAACCTTTGGAGGTCAAACGACCCTTTCACAGGGGTCACCTAACACCATCCTGCATATCAGATATTTACATTATGATTCATAACAGTAGCAAAATTAAAGTTATGAAGTAGCAATAAAAAGAATTTTATGGTTGGGGGTCACCACAACATGAGGAACTGTATTAAAGGGTTGCGGCATTAGGAAGGTTGAGAACCACTGTACTATACCATGTTTTTTCTGAGATCACATGCCAGGGATATCCTTTACCCCAAGTGAAGAAATGATTACATTGTGTCTGTGCTTATTATGTATTAAGTGTACAATGATGTCTCTAATATTCTTGCTATGTGTGTGTTCCCAGCTGTTGCTATTGACTTTATATGTTGTTGGCTTAAGAAGGTTAGTTGAAAAATATAGAAATAAATCTAAGGTTTGGGGTCAGAGTTTTGTGTTTGAATCCCAGCATGTTGTTATTGGAGCTACCAAAATAAATTCTGGGGTGTATTCCTTGTCACTTAACAATATATAAAATGCAACTCCCTTGAAACAAAATTATTTCATGTTTTCTTTTGTCAGTATGTTTAAGTGTTGATGTTTTAGAGCAGTAAAAATGTGTTTCCTGCAAACCCCAACCAAAGTTGCTGTGAGGAAAAATGAAGACAGATGACCCATGCTATAAAAATCATCTTTAGGAGAAAATTTCTCCAATTTTACCTATACATTCATTGATTACATTACATTGATTTAGACCTGGGATTTTAGCTCAAATATTTCATTTGTCTCACCAAAATATCAAAATGAATCACAGCATCCATTGACTTATGCCTCCTTTCCAAACCCCCAAATTGCAAAAGACTTCCTTTGTCTGAGATAATGCCACCCAGTGATTATAGGAGAAAATGGCTGTATTGATTCAGAACAATAATTTACATTAGTGTAGCAAGTACAGTTTGGAGTCAATAATTTTTCTTTCAGAGTTTATAAACTCCTTGGTAGGTATGAAACTGAAAGAATGATGTATGTTACTCAACTTCTAACCTTCTAGCCATTTTAAGTAAACACATAAACCTCTGGCTCCAGAAACCAGCAAAGGCCTCAGAGCTTCAGATCTGTACAAAGTAGCTCTCTATCGAAGCTATTATATTAGAGTATTTAAAATAGACTTTAAAAATGTTGTTTGCAGAAATATATTTTAAAATGTGGTTTTGTCAATCTCCTGCTTGTATGAGCCAAATACAATATTTAGACCAAAGATTAATAAACTCATTTCAAGTTGTGCTTCCCTTTGTGATTCTGATGAATATTAATTACCTGTTCCCCCCAGATACAAATATCAATAGAATTTTACATATAATTTCAGAGGATTCCCTAACCTCTGAAACTCTTCTATCTCAAGTAAGAATGTAATATTACTTTAAATTTTTAGGTCATAAGCCTACTTGGACTTAAAACTATATATGAAATTTTATTTATTTGCCTGTTCTAATTACCCCCCCCTTTTTTTTTTATTACTTTCGTATTGCCCCACATGGCCAGAACTCATAATGATACAGCATTTAGGAACAATTATTTCCAATTATTTGCAATGTGGCATTTGACACCGAAATCTCTAAACAGTGCTTCCAACCCAGGACTCATTCCTATCTTTCTGGCAACAGATCATCTCTGTGAAGGGCAGCAGCTCCATGACAGTGGAGTTTGCTGTCCCTAGGAGCTCCCACCATCCTCATGGTCTTCCCAATGTCTCCCACACCCCAACAAGTGTGTGGAACAGCACAACCCTCATGGACTTGGAGTTGACAGTGGCCAGCTGCTTACTTTTTAACAAAGTACCCAATTTCTCTAAGACTCTTTCCTCAGTTGTAAAGTGGGAGTAATGTCTACCTCATAGAATTGTGTAGGCTTAACAGCTTCACTAAAGTATAATTTCCATGTAATAAAATCACTCAATTTAAGTATGTAGCTCAGTGAACTGGGTAAATGTATTTACTTGAGTAACTACTACCACAACGTAGTTTTAGAACATTTCTATCACTCATAAAGTATAATATCATGGGATATTTTTCCATCAATCCTTAGCCCTTTTTTGGTCCCAGCAACCATTTATCTACTTTTTGTTTGCCTTTTCCAGAATATCATATAAATGGAAACAGACAGTATGTAGTCTTTGTGCCTACTCTTTTTCAACTAAAAGGAGGTTTCATAAGTCATTTGAGTTATTTGTCACTTGTTTTAGTAGTTCAATTCTTGATTGCTAAATGATATTCCGTTACATGGGTATACCACATTTTGCTTATCCCTTTAAAAGGTGATAGACATTTGAGTTGTTTCCCATTTTGACTATGATGAATAATGCTGCTCTGAATAGTACACACACTTGTATAGACATAAGCTTTCATTTCTCTCGGGTAGATATCTAGAAGTAGAATTAATTGCTGGACCATATGATAAGTGTACATTAAATACTGCAAGACTTTGTCAAACTTCAAACTGTTCAAAGTAGTGCTATCGTTTTGCATTCCTATGACCCCAGACCCTCTTTAACCCTTAGTATTGTTCATCTTTTGTAAATATCTGCTGTTCTAGTGAGTATACAGTGATCACTGACTAGCCATCAATGACTTTGAGCTTTCTTATATGTTCTTATATGTGCATTCATATATCTTTTGTGGAGTAATCTGCTCAAATTATGTATGTTTTATGTTTATTCAAATTATATATCTCCTTTTGTGACTTGTTTTGTAGCCCAAAATATGGTTACCCTAGTGAATATCCCAAGTGCACTTTAAAAGAATTAGTCTTCTTGCCTCTGTGGTGGAGAGTACTCCAGTTTCCTCTTGGCGATCAATATGGTGGGAATATGGTAAGACCAATGAGTTCCATGAGCATGGGCCCATTGCCATAATTCTTTTGTTGTGAAGTTGAGCTCCTGCATCAGAAATAATACTCTATGTGAGACACCATCACAGTGGATAAGGCATCATAGTCCCAGGATGGTAGTTTGAGCAGAAGCATTGTTTGCAGGGAAGAGAATTCCATATCCAAAGTAAGTGTCTATTCCAGTAAGAACAAGATGCTATTCCTTCCATGACGGAAGTGATCCAGTATAGTCAACCTGACACCAGAGAGCTACATGATCACCCCAGGGCTCAGTGTTGATCTCTGCTACTGTCAGACTGGGCACCCAGCAGTGCTGTAGTCCAGTGCGTCCTCCTGGGTGGAAGTCCATGTTGCTGAGCTCATGCGTAACTGCCATGCCTATCACCATGGCCACTCTGCTCCTGAGCCTATTGGGCAATGGCAGGAGTGGCTGGGAAGAAAGCTGATTAGTATCCATAGAATGGGACATCCTATGCACTTGATTACCAGAATCCTCCTCTAATGAGATCACCCTTTGGTGAGCATTCACATGCAATACAAATATCTTTACACTTTTTGCCCATGCAGGGATGTCTATTCACAAATCTCTTTTTCTCCGAATGTTTTTGTTACCAATTTTCCAATCACATTCCTTCCAAGTTCTTGACCATCCAGCCAGACCACTGGCTCAGGAATCAGAAATAATCACATTTTCAGTCATTTCTCTCCAAGTGAAAAGAACCACTAGACGCAGTTCTCATGGTTCTACCCAATGGGAGGACTGTCCCCTCCAGAGACAACCCAGACAGGGGCATGCTGCAATATCAACTTTCATGTGGTACCTGCATATCTTGAATAACTATCTGTAAAGCAGGTAGTTTGGTGGCCCATGGTCAGTGATGTGTCTCTACGAAGGCCCAGTAGCAAGCCAAAAAATGTGTCTCAAAGGAGAGTAGCCATGTGCAGATAGTGCCAGGGCCTTGCTATAAAACCCTGAAGGCCTCTACTCACCCACAGGGATCCCCACAAGGCTCCAAGCAGCATCTCTGCCACTGACACTTCAAGCACCTTTGGATCATGGGGCAGAGCAGCTGACCAGCAGCCTGGACCTCTGGCAGAACCTTCTCTTATTCTGGGTCCCACTCAAAACTAAGAGCTTTGGGGATCACTTGGTAAATGGCCTGGAGTAACACACCCAAATGAAGAGCATGTTGCTACCAAAAATCAAAAGAAGCCTGCACCAGCTTATCCTTGACCTTAGTAGGGACATCTTGATATGGCATATACCACTAGACCCTTAGAAATCGTGCTGAGGTAGAAGGCCCCGGAATTCCAGTGCAATTTATTTCCCACTCTCTGGCATACAGATGTCTTGCCGATAAGTGTAGAGTAATTGCTGCTTCTTGCTTCTGCCGTATTCCATTTGTGCTGCTTTAGCAAACTATCACAGACTGATGGCTGAAAAGCAACAGAAATTGGTTTTTCACAGTTCTAGAAGCTGGTAAGGTTTAGGTAAAAGGGCCAGTAGATTCAGGGGCTGGGGAGGGCAGTCTTCTCGCTCTGCTTTCACATGGCAGAAGAAGAGAGGCCGATCCAGAGCCTCTTTCAGAAGGACCCTTATCTCACTCCTGAGGGCTCTGCCCCTAAGGCTTAATCCCCTCCCACCGGCCTCTAACACTGAGGGGTAGGATCTCAACATATACAATTGAGGGGGACTCAGGCACTCAGTTTCTGTCACTATCCATTCAACCACAAAGTTTTGATGCTTGCAATGTGCCAGGCCTAATTCCGAAAGTCAGAGGTCCTAACTGCAACCGGGTCAAGCTTTTGTGTTTTACATTCTATGAGTTTCTGGTAGTTTATACACTTAGGGGTTTGAAAGCAGCCCTCCCTAAGATCATTGGCTTTTCCAAAGAAATGTACATGGGGAGAACCCCAGTAATAGTTTTGAGTATTGTTCAGAAATTATATGTTTGAGCAGCTGTCAGCACATAGTTCATACTTCAACTATCATTTGTTCCCCAAGATAGCACTACAGAATAAAGGAACAGTTATCTGAGGTCATACAGTTGGCTAAAGCTGAGTGGAAAACAGAAAGAATTTCATCTCACAGCTATTTTCCTATTTGAGGCCAGTCTTTCCACATTAGCCAATACTTTAGTATCGTGCAGCCATCAGCCTTAGTAACTAGCCATGGACATGAATTAGAGATGGTGGTGTTCTGAGGCGTTGTTGGAATTTTTATTCAGATTTCTCTTCTGCTTGCATGAATAAGTTACCTGCTAATGTCCTTGGTGCCCTAGGCCTGTGGGTCTATGCTAATTGGTATGACTTAGTGACTATATATCTACTTTTACCACCATGCATGTTATTGGCTTATAACATCTCTGACATTATAGCATGAACTACCTTGAGTATTAATTTGCCCTGAGTATCTGTGCCCCAATTTGAAGCAAAGAGGTCAACACTTTTATGGAGACCTGTGATTTAATGGTGAAGAGATAACACTAACTTCCTATTAATAGGGCGTGTTTCCTGTTGCCACTTAATAAACTTATCAGTTAAGGGTCAGCACTTCTCTGTGATACCAGCGTCAGTGAAAAATAGCTTACTGTGCCCATTTTTGAAATAATATAGCAATAAAGATACAATTTATACATAATAGATTATAGCAAGAAAGATAAACTTTGCTGTTAAAAATCTTAATTGGGGAAAAAATGCTTACTAATGGTCATTAAAACGTTTTATAGAGAAGCTTCAGTAAAAATAGTATAATGGTGAAATGTGTTACGTTAGACTCATGAAAGGAAATTTTATGTTCAAACAGCTGCCAGCACAGAGTTCACACTTTAATAAGTGAAATATGCATTCTGCGTGTTCAAGTTTAACTACTCTTCTTGTTCTTTAAATTCATTTTTCATTCCCTCACTGGGAACTGCTAGAACAGAAAGATATTTTAATTAAGCAACTCCAGTACAGTTCATAAGGCATTATTCTCTGTCCACCAAAAAAGCATCTGGTACTATTTGTTTGGGATTGAGTTTTAATTGACTGATTAATGTCTATCTCATACAGCTAACCCTTGCAGGTAATATCCTCCTTCTAAAATGGGCTGGTATTATTCATACTTTGTTATTTTCACTAAAATTTAATTCCTTGAAATCCATTTTGCATTTCAATGTTCTGTATAGAGGTATTTAAAAAGAGTAAGTGTGTGAAGAAAGTTGGTGAGATGTTTAATAGGGATGTTGAGATCTTGAATTTAAATATAAATTCAAAGCATAATATTCACAGACTTATATGAAGAATGCTAAAGGTGTTTTTAGTTGTTTGTTTTTAGTAGAAGTAGAGAATTTATTTGGGCCAGGTTGGAGGGCTACAGCCTGGGCAAAGGTTTGTTTGTTGCTCGGGTCAGTTTGATGGGAGCTGGGAGCGCTCTGTCCCAGGAGTCATTCGGGGTCCAGGCTCTTTCCATTTTCTGCCACTTTCTCAGGCCTCAGAGCTTTGCAGAAGATCCTCTGAACATGTCAGCAAATGGAGAAAGAGGTGATAAAGAAGATTCCAAGGGCAATTTCAAGGACCAGGCCTGAAAGAGGCATACATCACTTCCACCCATGCACCATTGACCAGACTGGTCTGCCAGAGCCACCTAGATTAAGAGAGCTGAAAAATATATTCTTTATTGTGCCAAAAGATGAGAGGAAGGCAGAGATATTGTCGGGCACCACTAATCATGATCACAGGCTATGTACTTGCCTAAGTCCGTAGCACTGACTCCGTTTGAACAGACATACAAGGTTGACATGTGTTCTCTCTAGGAAATTTAGAGATAGATACTGGTTCTTGTGTGAATTTCCTCTTGTTTTCTTTGTTTTTGAGCCCTTCCCCTTTGTTTTTCTAAGTGAAAAGGGAGAAAAGTGATAAATGCCTGCAGTTACCAGAATCTAATTTTCAAATTAATGTACAGAGTTTTATCCTTCAGGGGATACCATTTAGTTAGACATTAGTCACTGGTTATGTTTGTAGGAAAACTGATTTGTATGCTAAACCTATCATAGATAAATTCACACCACGCCAACTGTGTAGGAAAGTTAAATTTGCTGTCTTGAGTTTATATTCATAGGCATTTCATTGTCTCTTAAAATATGTCCCATATTTGAATATGTAATATGATATATTCCCTGCAATCCATCCAAAAGTTAAATATGTATTGAGGCTGAAATTTAAAAAGAACTGCTGACTCACTATTTCTGACTGGTATTTTTTAACTTGATAACAATTCTTTTCTCATGTTCCTTTTCCAATGTCCTTTTCTAATATTTCTTCTTCTAATGTGCCCTTTGTCAGCTCCTATTGATATAGCTGTTTCTATTGCTTTTGCGAGTCTAATGGGGCTCCTGGCTTCAGAACTTCTGACTCCTGAATACCAATATTGTTTCACGCAGTACTTGTGGTTTAAATAACATACCTTTGCACAAGCACTGATGTGCTCATTTCATTGTGTGACTGAAAATGCCATACATCTCAAGTCAATTGTTGGAACCACATTTCTTAACATATTAAGGTTATTTGATGTGGTAATAATTATTCATATATATTTTTGAACTTATAATTTTTGGTTATAGTTAATGATCATATTGTTCCAATTATTTTTTCCATCGACAACTTTAAATATGTATGTGAACCTCTGATATATTAGCAATTGATAAGAACATGAGAATACTCTATCCAGAAAAGACCAGTGAGCTACCCAATTACATGTGATGGAATTTGATTAACATTCAAATTAATTACAAAGATGTACAGTCCCTCCACTAAAGAACCTTAAGCAAAGCTCTGAATGGGAGTGTGGGCTGATGTGAATATGTTTATACCTAGAAAATTAAGCATGAGAGTAACTTTCAAAGCAAGAAGTTAGGAGAGTCCATTGAGTCTTTGGAGAATTTTAGTAGATGGGATTATGAAATACTCCACAGAAGAAGTGACATGAAGAGCAAGATCTTTATGTTTTTTATTTTTATTTTTTTTTTGAGACAGAGCCTCAAACTGTCACCCTAAATAGAGTGCCATGGCATCACAGCTCACAGCAACCTCCAATTCCTGGGCTCAAGTGAGTCTCTTGCCTCTACCTCCCAAGTAGCTGGGACTACAGGCGCCCACCACAATACCTGGCCATTTTTTGGTTGCAGCTGTCATTGTCGTTTGGCGGGCATGGGCTGGATTCGAACCCGCCAGCTCAGTTATACATGGCTGGCGCCTTAGCCTGTTGAGCCACAGGCACCGAGCCAAGAGCAAGATCTTTAAAATAATAAGTATTACAACAACGGATGGCGAACTATATTCAAATCTAAGAATAGTAGATATATTAGTCTCTGGGAGCCTCCTTCATCACTGAATCTTCTTTATTTCTCTATCTTTTCTAAAAATAAGATAAATAAAATGTTCTTCCCAATGTCCAGCACAGTGCCAGGATCGCAAGAGTTTCTTCTAGGGTTGGCAGGTGGATTGGTGAGTGGGTGGGAAAATAAGTAAAGGAATGTCAGAATCATTTATTCTTTTATTTATGCATCCATGCAAACAAACACAAATCAAAACTAGGAGAGAAGTATATAGTGCCAAGGAAGATGGGACAAGAATTTCGAGATTGCAGTGTATTCTGAAATCGTTGTCAACGACAGTGTTTTCTTTGACACAGGCCTCAGAGTTAAGAATATAGCTGAAATATGATTCCGTTAATAAACACATGCATATGAAGCCCACGGGGGCTATGTTCTCTAGGCTTTAAATCTTGGGTAAATGAATTGATTGCTGCACTAGGAAAGGAGTATTTCCTTGTGTTTGCCCTACCACATTTCTCTCTCAAGAATCAAGAGATGCTCCCTTTACTTGAGGAACCCACATTGATCCCATGGATCTATAAAACAAATCTGGAGTCAACCATCCCAAATAGTCATTATGTTCTAGACTTGAATCATCCTGTCAACCTGCATGTCCTCTGTCCCCTTGGCAATTTTGGTTTCCCCTCCTCATCTCTCTTTAAATCTACTCTGTCTTTCATAAAGTGAAACAACCAGAACTACACAGAGCACGCCAAGTGATGGCTTTTAATAAAAGTAACAGCTGTTACCTATTCCATTTCAGGAATTCCAGCATCTTATATAGGACCCATGTTCTATCTTGGAACCTTGCATTTGAATCACGCTTTACGGTTTGCTCTGTCACCCAGCTGCATTTCCTCACTCGACTTTTTACAGTAATCCTCTGGAATGGAGTCAGCTGTTATTGTTACCTTTTTTGCTTTACAGAGAAGAAAACTGAGGCTTAGGGAAGTGAAATGACTTCTCCAACATCACAATAATATGTAATGAAAGACCCAGAGCCTGAATCCCAAATCCCAGGGCCCACTATGCCTGTTGCTGACAGGCAACCATACAGAGCAGCCTAGTAAATGTAGGCTCACTACATACTAGGCAGGGCACTAAGTACGTTCCATGTTTCCATATTGGCTTCTTATAACTAATAGTCCTATTAGCAGGGACTCGAGCAGCTGGGTGATCTGTAAAAGGTCCTTGGGCTGGTAAACCACTAAAATAGTATCCTAGACCATGTCTGCCAGACCCCGTGACTTGCTTTTTCAGGCCCCTCCCTCATCCTGCCAGGCCTCTGACTCAGGTTCACTGTTTTGCTCTTGATACATCAGGCTATGACTTCATAAAACCCAGAGAATAGTCCTGGATCATGTCGTATAACATGGGGCTTAGCACCCCACAGGGAGGTATCTAAGGGGAGCCCAGCTGTCCCAGGTGGCTCAGGACTGAGGAGCTTGACAATACCCGGTTCTTTTCAATGAGGAGAAAAATCTATAAGACATTCCTATTATTTATCCTAATTAATTTGCTATTTTGCTTCCTGGAAGTGCTAACTTATCCCTGAAGTTAAGATGTTGCTTCTAAGGAGCAGGAAAGGAAGAGCTTGAGCCCTGACGGCTGCAGCTAACTTCAGTTAGACCAGTAGATTCTTTTGGCCTCAGACTTAAAGTAAACATTGTGTGTATCCATTACATGGCAGAAATTAGTTAGGCTGAATTTGGTTCTTCAGGATTCTCTCTCTGAACTCTCCCACACTGAAAATGTAAACTCAGTTCTATGTATTTTCCCATCCCCTAACCTCTTAAGTTTTATGATTTCTTTTCTCTTTTTGAGAACCGACTCCCAACCTCTCCCCTGATGGGTCTAACTTGTGTCCATAAATCGACTCCTTAGCTGAGGTTGACCTTAGCCCTGAGAACAACCTCAGCTCGTAAACTGTTCTTCCACACAGTGGGAAATTGCAAAATCCCAGCTTGGAGCACACCCATTAAACATGTAAACACAAAGTGAATAATGTTGTGTTTTGTTTTATTACAGTTTTACTTGAGGAACTGACATACAAAGCAAAGGCTCTGACAGTCTTCTCTTGCCATCTAGAATGGGTTTGAGGCCAGCCAGGGAAGAATTCCTAAGCCCAGAAGCTCATAATTTCCTGCTGTTCCCACTAGCTCCTCTCCAGGTAGACGTGGGCAGTTATTTCTTCCTTCTTGGCTGCATGTATATATATGTCCACGTAAATAAAAGGCCCTTTTTGACATGTTAGTTTATGCTGGACCAGGTTTTATGTGAAAGTTGAGTAATCTACTGACAGATGGATGATAGCAGCAGAGCCAAGGGGAAAATGTAATGAAAAAATAAAGGTCCTAGTGGCTTCATCTTCCGGCATGGTGACGTCACTCAGATTGTCAAGCTGAGCCATAATGTGGGCTCAGGGACTGCCTGATGACAGAGGTCAGAGATGAGAAGGGGGTTATGTAATGTGCTAGCATCAAAGAGATGTGTATTAACAGAGCATGAGAAAATTTTTCCGAATTGAGAATGACCAAGGGAAAAGCATTCTAGACATTCATTTATTTGAGAAGTTTTTTTTGAGCCCCTACTAGTTGCTAGGCATTATTCTAAGCACACAGGCCTATCAGCGGCTGTAAGTGCTATGATGAAACTCAATAAGGAGATGGAAATGAAAGGGAGGATGGAGTGCTGTGTTAGCTGGTGTGATTGTGCAAGCCCTGTCCTGTCAATGGTGACTGATTGGAGCTGTGAATGAAGTGAGAGAGCAAACCGTGCCAGTGTATGAGAGAAGAACACTCCGGACAGAAAGAACAACTCAATAAAAACCAGCGCCTTTGGTCATTTCCTTAACATGGTAACTCAAGGAGATGGTGGCATCTAACAAAACTAAGACATAGAACTAGGAGGGGATCATGAGACAGCACCTGGGGATTTTTTAGGAGCATCCTGAGCTGTTATAATACCACAGGAGTTAGCAACTCTCATCTTTAAATGTGTGACACAAATTAAAAAATGTTAGCCACTGTGCCATCTACATTAGGAAAATGGCTGAGAAAATAATTCTGTTACAGTTCTAGAAGTGGTTTGATACATATGTAGATACCCAGCTAAAAAAGACCCTGCTTCTTTGGTGTCCACATGGCATGAGAGTGTTAAAGAAAAGAAAACTCAATGATACTTATTATAGGACTGTATGGGAGACTTTATTCAAGGCCACTGGGATAGGTATCGGTACCAGTGGAATAGAGAAATTAAGTTCAACTCCAGATACAGCACACGAAGTGGGAATTTATAGCCAAGGAGCAGGATGGGGGTGGCAGCGAGTAAGAAATTACTAAGAGGAAATCTCAGGGTTTAAGGTATTTGGACTAAATTGACCTAACAGGATCCTTGCTGAAGACAGGCCAGGGTGATCCGATATCATTTGGGGGGTAGAGGAGGAGAAAGCTGATCAGGTATGGAGGGTGATGAGTTATTGAGGGTGGGAGGGGGTGGTTATTGCTAATCCAACTTAGCAGGATTCATTGCTAAATCTGAATTTTACAAGTAAGTGGACAGATGAACCTAGGAGAAGGCTTAGGAGCCTAACTGAAGTTTGGACAAGCAGAGAATCTTTGTCAAAAGAGGATGGGAAAGTTGTTACTTCTCTCGGGTTGAAGCTGGTCAGGACTTGTATGCCAGTCCAGATCTCAGGTGTCAGGCCCGTCTGGAGCTGGGGAGGGGCTGGGGTGCTTTTGCAGTGTTCTACTGTCTTTCCTCGGCGTGTGGTAAAGTCATCCCACGTGTGAAGCTGCTGGAGATTGATCGCTTCTGACGGGGACATGGCCAGGGAGGTGAGAACTTTAGGGAGTAAAGTTCCACCATCTTGAAGCTTTGTGAAGCTGAAGGAATAGGAAACTTACATTTGCATTTTTTAGTATGAGATCACAAACAGGATAGAAAATGCCTGGGAAATATTTACTAAGCTTCTACAAAACACATAGCACAGCCATCAGCTGTGGATGATGATGTATGAGACAATCTTTTCATGCCAAGAGAAATGTCATCTGGCGAGGAAAATAAGACTTGCCTAGGAAAACTTAATTTTTAGGAAGAAAATGAAGCTAATTGGCAGGTAAAATAATAATTGGAGCAATAAAAGTAAAAAATTATAGAAGCTTTGTGAACTATAGTCTTAAAGGATCTATAGAGGAAGTGAGACTTAAGCTTATTATTGGAAATGGGTAGAATGTGAATAGGCCTAAAGGAGAGGGTTTCTTTTGAGGTGAATAAAAGTAAAGCAATGAGGCTGTAGTGTGTGGGTGATGTTGGTAAGTCCTGCTGGTTCAGCCTGGCTGAACTAAAACGTCAATGTGAAGAGAGAAATGAAGGAGAGATTGTAGAGGGTCTTGCGTGTCAGACTAGGAATTTGAATTGCATCCTGTGGACAAAAGGGACCCCTTGCTGGCTTTGGAAAAAGCCATGATGTATAAAAATTACTGTCACAAGAGAGTGAATCTCAAGGAGCAGAGCTGAGGATGGGAACAGTAGTTATACAAAATTGCAATAGTCAATTGTTCAAGGGGCAGAGGGCATCACCTGGCAAGTTAAGTGAGTTGTACAATGATTGACACAGGAGGTTTAAAAGGTCACGGCAATTTCTGCTTCAGACCAAGATGAAGGAATAGAAATTGGGTACCTACTCCTGCCTAACATGACTGAGAAAACACAGAATATGTGAGACCATGGTTTCAAACATGGAGAATCAGGCCCGACAGCATAGGCTGAACAGAACAGGGAAACACACAGCTGCACTGCTGGAGGGACTTGCCAGGAAGCAGGTGCAGGGGGACCCAGCAGTCTCCCTGAGTGAGAAGATTAAGTTACAAGTCTAAGGTAGCAAGAACTTATGGGGAAGAGTACAAGAAGAGAGAGAGAATTCCAGAAGTCTACAGAGGTCCCCTCAGGTCTTCAGCTAGGTACTAATCAACAAATGTGAGTAAAGAATCTACACAAGCCTGGAGAAGGAACTATCAAAAAGATTAGAAGGAACAATCCCTGTATCCTACCAAGGGTAGGAATAGTTTACATTCCCAAAGGCCACATTAGAACACCTTCATAATTCATAGGCTCTCAGGGAGATTACTCAGAGGGGTCTACCTTCATGGAACAAAATTAGCAGTAGAATAGAGGCTGCTTTAAAATGTCTTGCTAACAAACTTGCTTCTTTTAGGCAAGGCTTAGAAGAATCAAATCATAGGAGGCATAACCGAATAACTGGTCCTTAAAAATATAAGAATATAAAAAATGTCCAGGACCCAACAAGGTAAATTCTCAACATCTGACATCCAATCTAATATTACCAGGCATGCAAAAGAGAAGGGAAACATGAGCTATAATGAGGAGAAAAAACATTCAAAAGAAATAGACTCACAGATGACTCCTATGGTAGAATAAGTACACAAGAACAGTAACCCAGTTATTGTGGTGGTATTCCGTATGTTCAAGAAGATCGATGACAGATTGAGCATGTAAGTAGAGACATAGAAACTATGAACAAGACATTTTTAAAGTAAAGAGATGAAAACTACAATATTAAAAATGAAACATACACTGGATGGGATGAATGGCCAATTAGATAAGGCAGAACAAAAGACTAGTGAACTCTAAGAAGTCATGATGATAGAAGCAATCCTAAGTAAAATACACAGAGAACACCAGGTAGCCTGATATACATGTAAATGAAGTCCCCAAAGGAGAGGTAGCAGGAAAGAAAGAAAAAAAATTATATATACAGGGTGACCATAAAGTTCATGTGCAATTTAAAATTTTATGGCCACCCTGTATGTATATGTGTGTGTGTGTGTGCACATATATATGTGTACATATATATAAGAAATCATAGCCAAAAACTTTATAAATTGATCAAAATTTAAAGTCACAGATCCAAGAAGACCAATGAACTTGGAGCATAAGAAATTTGAAAAAACCACACTAAGGTCCTGTTGTTGGACCAAGGGGGTCACCCAGGTCAATCAAAGGAGAAGCAACGAGAGATCAACAGTTTCACCTTTATTTCAAGAAAAGCCAATGATTCCAAAGAGCAGCAGGGATATCTCCCCAAAGAACTGCCCTGCTTTCTCATTTCTTCTTAGTATTTTTGTCCTTTACAGTACAGACTTACATCAGCAGTTTCATTAATTAGCATGCTATACATGAAACAAGTTCTCCTTACCCCCCACACACACACACATAGTTACAAAGCCAAAATATCTCTTGCTTTCAAGGTGACCGTCTCTTCGCAGAATTAGTCAGACTAAATTTGCGGCCAATTAGCACTTCACTGAGTGCACAGAGTACAGTACCCTGGGCCCCTTGGGCTGGTGTCATGCAATCCAGGTCCCCAGGGCCTTGCAAGCAAATAAACAATCCTCAGGTGTTTTCACGGAGAGTCACCTGGTCTTGCCAGAGCCTGACCAGCAGGTAAATAGTGGCTGGAAACAGTAGAGCAAAAATGAATTACTAAAAACCATGAACAAGGAGAAAATCTTAAAAGGAGCTGGAGAATAAGGAAAAAAAAAAGATACATGTAGAAAGGAACAAAATAAGACAGCAGAGGCTGGGCACAGTGGCTCACACCTATAATTCCAGCACTCTGGGAGGTTGAGACAGGAGGATCATCTGAGCTCAGGAGTTTGAGACCAGCCTGGGCAAGAAGGAGGCCCCAATCTCTACTACAACAAAAATTAGAAATATTAGCTGGGCATTGTGGCAGCCTCCTGTAGTCCCAGCTACTCTGGAGGCTGAGGCAGGAGGATTGCTTGAGCTCAGGAGTTTGAGGTTGCTGTGAGCTAGGCTGATGCCATGGCACTCTAATCTGGGCAACAGAGTGAGTCTCCTTTTCAATAAAGGAGAAGGAGGAGGGGGAGGAAGAGAAGAGAAAGAGGAGAGGGAGAAGAAGAAGAAAGCAGATTTTTTTCTTCCTAAATTGATCTACAGATGCAATGCAATCCTAATCAAAATCCCAGGAACTACTATTTCTTTTTAGAAATTGACATGTTGATTCTAAAATTTGTATGGAAATGAAAGAAACTGAATAGCTAAACAGCTTTGGAAAAGAACAAAGTTGAGGCATTTAAACATACCTGATTTCAAGACTGATTATAAAGTAGTAACCGTCAATGTACAATATTGACAAAAAAAAAAAAAAATAACAAATGGAATAATGACCCATTGTAGGCAGTCAAGAAATAGAACCACATGTGTATGGACAACTGATTCTTCTGTAAGGTTCAAGGATAGTGAATGAAGAAAAGATAGTTTTTTAACATATGGTTTTGGATACTCACATGCCGGGGGGGGGGGGACTAAAACTTATATCTCTATCTTGTACCTTTTGCAAAAATTAAGTCAAAATGGATAATAAACCTAAATATAAAATATAAAACTATGAACTTCTAGAAGAGAACATTTTAAATATCCTGTGACCTTGAGTTAAGCAAAGATTTCTTAGATATGACAACAAAAATGTGATCTAGAAAGGAAATAAAAAGTTAAATTAACTTCATAAAATTTAAAACTGCTGTTGAACAGATATTGCTGAGTGAATCAAAGGACAATCTGAGAGAATGTATTTACAACCCATGTATTTGGTAAAAAGCTTATATCCAACTTGCACCTGACAGAGACATGCTGTTAATAAACAATATTTTAAATAAATAAATGAAAAGGAGGGCAGCACCTATAGCTCAGTGAGTAGGGCGTGGGCACCATATACCAAGGGTGGCAGGTTCGAACCCAGTCCTGGCCAAAAACTGCAACAAAAAAATAGCCGGGCATTGTGGCAGGTGCCTGTAGTCCCAGCAACTTAGGAGGCTGAGGCAAGAGAATCACCTAAACCCAACAGGTGGAGGTTGCTGTGAGCTGGGACACCACGGCAATCTACTGAGGGCGACAAAGTGAGACTCTGTCTCTTAAAAAAAAAAATAAAGGGTGGTGCCTGTGGCTCAGCGAGTAGGGCGCCGGCCCCATATACCAAAGGTGGCGGGTTCAAACCTGGGCTCAGCCGAACTGCAAAACAGAAAAATAGCCAGGCATTGTGGTGGGCACCTGTGGTCCCAGCTACTCGGGAGGCTGAGGCAAGAGAATCGCCTAAGCCCAGGAGTTGGAGGTTGCTGTGAGCTGTGTGATGCCACGGCACTCTACCGAGGGCGATAAAGTGAGACTCTACAAAATAAATAAATAAATAAATAAATAAATAAAATAAAGAAAAAAGGAAGGAAGGGAGGGAAGAAGAAAAAGAAAAAAACAGATGGTGTCTGTGGCTCAGCGAGTAGGGTGGCAGAGAGTGGCAGGTTCAAACCCAGTCCCGGCCGAACTGCAATGAAAAAATAGCCAGGTGTTGTGTTGTGGCAGGCGCTGTAGGCTGTGGTGCCACGGCAATCTACTGAGGGCAACAAAGTGAAATTCTGTCTCTTAAAAAAAAAAGTAGCCCCCAGCTACTTGGGAGGCTGAGGCAAGAGAATCGCCTAAGCGCAAAAGCTGGAGGTTGCTAAGAGATATGACACCACGGTATGGCACTCTACCAAGGGTGACAAAGCAAGACTGGGTCTGTTAAAAAAAAAAAAAAATCCAAGAATGAATGTAGCAGGTAGATGAAGCAGAAGGAAGAAAGGACCAGCCTGGAAAACTGCAGTTCCGCATCACCTAGGACTTGGGCACCTCTCAGGGGAGAGGCAGGAAGCACCAGAGTGTCAGTAACAGGAGCGTGGCCGGGCGCAGTGCCTCACGCCCATAATCCCAGCATCTGGGAGGCTGAGGTGGGTGGATTGCTTGAGCTCAGGAGTTCCAGACCCACCCTGCGCAAGAGCAAGACCCTGTCTCTACTTAAAGTAGCTGGGCATTATGGCAGGCGTCTCAGCTACTTGGGAGGCTGAGGCAAGAAGATCTCTTGAGCCCAAGAGTTTGAGGTTGCTGTGAGCTATGACGTCACAACACTCTACTGAGGGTGACATAGTGAGACTCTGTCTCAAAAAAAAAGTAAAATGCTGAAAAGAATAAATTCAGGGCCGGGCAGTGTGGCTCATGCTTGTCATCCCAGCACTTTTGGAGACCGAGGCAGGAGGATCACTTGCGTGCGCCCAGGAATTCAAGGTTGCAGTCAGCTGTGATACTACTGCTCTCTAGCCTGGGTGACAGAACTGAGACCCAGTCTCTAAAAATAAAAATAATACAAAAGGTGTCAAGAGCTCCCTTCCTTCCTCTTCACACCCGCCTAAGAAGCAGAAAACGACTTTATTATTGACTTCACTGGTGCCATAGAGAAAAATTCCTGGTTCGTATTTTTTCAGAGAACCTGGATAGAACTTTTGGACTTTATATTTCAAAATTAGTGACTGTGCTTTATTTACCACAGTCACTTGTCAGTTTGGGACACTGGCAAAGTTACCAGCCACTCCGATTGGCCAGAAAATGAGTCCCTCTCAGAAGGGCCCCCACACTCCTTCTAACCCAGCACTTCTCAACCTGTGGGTTGCGACCCCTTTGGACTGTATTAAAGGTTTGCGGCATTAGGAAGGTTGAGAACCACTGTTCTAACCAAACCCACCGGAAGGCAAGGCCCAATGATGTGGGAATCTGGTATGTGGACAAAGGACCCGGGCCTCTGCATGCTTGTGGCCACACATGCCAGAGGTGAACCGCAGTTACCCACGTGGGGAACAGGACAAGGCCAGGAGCAGGTAGAGATCCCAACTCAGGCTTCGGCTCTCCCTGGCAGACTGCAGGAGGGCAGGTTCCCAACTACCCGACACTGCAGTCCTGCCCTCAGCATCCCAAAGGAGGAGCCCTTCAGTTTTCAGCAGCACTTATCCGTGGACGCAGGCCGACCGACCTCCCTTCTCTGTATAAAATAGTCATCTACAGCTACGAGAAGTGGCAGAACCAAAAAGTATCTGTATCCTCTCCAAAAAGAGATCAAAATCTCTCCTTGATCTAAATAAAGTGACTTAACAAGTTTTCACTTAATTTAGAGAGAGGATTTGCATCCAATTCCACATCTACCTGCCAAAAAGACACTTTATGGAAACTGAAGCAGAGTTAAGAACCTCTCAGCAAACTTGTTTATAATGGAAATTATAAATCAGCAGCATTGATGTAATTATGAAATACATTTTACAAGAAAGCGTTTTCCTAGAATGTTTAGAGATACTGCGTTCCACAATATGAAACACGAATCCCAGGCTAACTGGAGACAATTACATGGCATATAATAATCATGTGGCTCTTCTTTTTTCCTTGATGGGTCTGAGTACTGAGCTGAGTCCTTCTGCAGATCTTTTGGGATAATCGGATTCACAAATGATAAAAGTCTAACGCCTGTGCTCAGAGGTAGGGCATGGTGAACTCAGCTGGGGAGGGCACCACAGAGATGCAATGGAACAGGAGCAACCGCAGCCCCAACTCCAAGGGCAATAAAATGCACATGTGGGCTCTGCTGGACCATTGTGAGTTGGCCCCAAATAAATTCACATTAGGCAAAATGCAGGGAATTCAATTTTCCACAGGACACAGCATCTCAGCCCTTGGGAAGGGAAAGGACAGAGAACATCAGAAATTACTGTATAGGCTCGGCACCTGTGGCTCAACGGGCTAAGGCGCTAGCCACGTACACCTGAGCTGGCAGGTTCGAATCCAGCCCGGGCCCAACAAACAACAATGACGGCTGCAACCAAAAAATGGCCGGGCGTTGTGGCGGGCGCCTGTAGTCCCAGCTACTTGGGAGGCAGAGGCAAGAGACTCGCTTGAGCCCAGGAATTGGAGGTTGCTGTGAGCTGTGATGCCATAGCACTCTA